>JAHPZR010056031.1:0-43097 GCA_019787425.1 Platygyra sinensis | reverse complement strand
CGTTTTTCATGCTATATTATAATGAAACCGCAACCAAAAGGTGTTTCTGTGTTTTAAACTCGCATTCCTCTCCTGCGTCCATTTGCAGTTTTTCTAGTATTTCCGAAAGAACATAAAACACCAACTTCTATGTGGTAAATTGATTGATGCCCACATTTTATACATTAATTTGCAGAAGCCCATTTTTCATCATGATTGTTAACTTTAGAAACCAGACGAAACTTTCTTGTTTCACCGTCGCTCGACTGATTGATAAAAGTTTAATGAACAAAAACTGTAAATTTTTGGACTTAAAATAATCATACAAATTCTTTGCAAATAAGTCGAAATGTGAATTCCGAAGTATTAGCTTCTTTTAGAAGCAGCTGAAAGGAAGTAAAGACGAAATTAGCGTCTTCCAGGTTGGATGCGTCGTCTGTCAAATAATTCTTTGAATGACAAGATGATTCTGAAAACTGGTTTAGTGACTGTCCACATGAATGAGGTAGCGGAGGGAAGAACGTCAGAAAGAAGCAAATATTAGGCAAGAAATGCACATCGACTTGTTAACTTTTGAAGTGTCTTTTGGAGTAATTTGAAATCGGGCATTTTCCAAATTTCCCCAGAAATGTTATAACTGAGAGCAATTTGTCGTTCACTCAATAAGCCGTCTTTCTGTAGCTTGGCCAAAAATAATGTGTGAATTTTCTACAAGTTACTTTGAAGCCAAGTTAAGCATTAACGCAAAATAAGAACTACATTTTAACTTTAATTAAAAAGAATATTATCGTCTAAATAATGGCCTTTATTATTACATGGTAAATGTTGAAAGCATGGAGTCCTTTGGTCGTGTATAAAATAAAAAGAAAACAAAAGAAATCGAGAAGACAATTCACCTGGACTATTGAGAGGATCTGGGCGGACGTCATTGATACTGGACGTCATTGACCCGATAGATGTATAACCGCAAAATCATTAAGAAAAGAGAAGGCACCAGCCTTTCATAAGGAAAGTACAATAGGTTTTCTAAAACATAGATCAACGTTATAGAACTAAACTTAATTATTACGTGCCCTACCAGCAAGTTATAATTACGTTGGTAGTGCGATGTTTGTTTCTTGATCTCAGACAGTTCACTGGTCAATAGTTATTCAACAGAATAGCATATTGATGTATTTATGTATTTGTTCACACGATTCGGCTCTGCAAAACCAATATTTTGTAGATATTTAGTTCAGAATAAATACCTTTTTACTGTTCTCTTTAAAGTCAGTTAAGTTAATTTCTCCATAGTGTTGTTACTTTTAATTAGCCAAGCACTGAGTGTCTGGACATATTTCATGACATATTTCCTGATACTTTTTTTTACCCCAGATATCGCCTCATGCATGTTCAGTGCAAAGTTCTCATGCGGAAAATTCAATTTGAAGCGTGATATTTTTGGTCCAGACAGCTGAAAAGCGAAACGGAAAAATATTCAACTTATTAGTATTTAACGCCAGAGCAATTTGACATATTGTTTACATTTAATACTTCTACTTAATTTTCCCAATATGAGTTTTATCTTACAGTTCGCAGCGACTGTTCTTCATTAGCACTGAGACTACTCACTAAGATTTAAGTTTCTTTATGACAAGGTGGGCTTACTGACTTTTTGAACGTTTTTACTGATTCTTTATATTGCATAGTAATAATTGAATAATTTGGCCCAGTGTTAAGATGGTTCAAAACATTGTATTAAATTCAAGACAGCCAAGTAATTAGAAAACGAAGGGAAGGTTTTCCACACGCTTTTGAGCTAATTAGTTTCAACTCTATCTCTTTCTTTTCCTTGCTATTAAAGCAGGTAGTGCCATTATATAATAAAAATAAAATCTACAACTTAAAAGCGGCCCATGTGCGTTAAGAGCATCACCGTTGCAGTTATTTTACTGCTTTAGAGTTTAGGTCCAGTATCTGAAAACAAACCAGAATTCGAATGGCAAGTCTCCTCTTGTCTGTTGGTAAGGGCAAATATTATTATCATTGGTATTGCGGTCGTTTCAATTATAGACTAAATTCAAAAGTTTATATCAAATTCGCCTAGGCTTTAGACAAAAAAAAATTAATATAGCGATCTTTCGCAACATTTTTCTTTACGGTCGAAAGCTATTGTGAAATTTGCGGTCTGCAACATTTCGAAAATATTAAATACACTTTCAAAGAACTAAAAGGAAACCATATAAGAAGCAAAGTCATTTCAATCCGAACTGGCTTAGTTGTTCGTCTGAATATTCCATGGGCTAAACTCAAGTTTTATCGGCAGACAAGTTATCGAGGTCTGTATAACTTTCAAATAAAAGGGTATTTGAAGCAACAACAAAGATTCAGGAAGATCAAGCGGAAAAAAAAATTCGGTGAAGTTCGATGTTAAAATCAAGAGAGATAGTTAGAGACTGATAAAATGAGAGAATTTAACGAGTTGAGTATTATTCAGAAGAAAAGTAAACTACATTCCAGTGATCCACAGTTAGATATGTAAAAATACTTGGAAGTATTTCTGTTCTTGGCACCGATTATCACAAATTCATTGTCACGCTCCAATGTTGAACATAAAGTACAGTCACAAATACGCATCAATTCGACATGAAACGTTTATCCTGACGCAGAGTACTGCTATAAAACCGAAGATAAAATGAATTCCCTTTAATCTCTAATAATTCAACTGTTGTAAGAGTTTTGAACGTTTTGGTTTTTGCACATAGCGCGCAATCTAAAACAGAATTACTCATTCACCTCATATCTACGTATTTTACGGAAAAGAACGGAAAGTTTTTGGATTTCAATATTCTCAGGTTAGAACAAGAAAAATACTGATCTTAACGAGTAATGGCCGAGTTATGTCTTCAAGTTGTACAAGCAGGTAGCAGACTTGCATGGTTCTCACCTGCTTAAAATTGTCATTTTTTTTAACTCAACCAAATGATCTCTTTGCAGTGTGACTGTTTTTTATTGCTGAGTTGATTGTAAAACCTTCTCACCAGGAGCTGAAACTTTTTATTGGTAGGTTAAAGACTTTGTTTAATTCTGCTTTCGCTGTAAGTTTTCATTCCACGAGGGGCGACGCTCGAGTCAGGTTTGACAGTGGCGTGATTTTCCTCGACCAATCAGAATTCTTGGCTACGCACAGTAACCAATGAAATTGGTTCATTTTGTATAGATAATAGATTACGTCAATGCATTTTTTCGTCTTCGTTAAAGTGGGCAAAGGCGGGACAAAGGGCTTTCGCGTTATGCTGAAAATTTGTTGATTGAATAAACAAGAGCTTTATGTGTAGTAATTTGCTCCGTTGTTATATAAAACAAATTGATTCCATGTTGCCATGCGTCTGTTTAGTAATAGATCACAGAAGACGTCAAAATGTGGTAAGAACATCAGTGATACACTCAGCTTCGCCTCGTGTGCCACTTTTTTGTTCTTACCACATTTTGACGTCACCTGGGTGTATTACGTACTGAGCAGACGCACGGCAACATGGAATCTATTTGTTAAATATAAGTTGGGGGTTACCGAGCGTATTTTTGACTTGTAAGGGCCTAAAGCATAAGGCACATGGGGCTCAGAGCCATCTTAAATTTTCGAAAATTTAAGGTGGCCCTGACCTGCATGTACATTAAAGTCGAGTAAACAGCATTATATCCTTAATATTATAGATTAATTTATTGTCACAACTGAAGCGCATTTAGCCTAAAAAAAGATAAACAACGGCAATGGACTCTGCTTCCACTTTTGAGGTTATTGAATAAAAAAGTAAAAAAAAAATTGATCGCATCAAAGCCGATCTTCCCCAAAAATTGTTTCGAATGCGCGAAGTTAATAAACGACGCCGCGGAAAAAAGAAGAAACAAACATACCAGAGTGCTTCTCTTCTCTAAGCTGTTTAATAAGCGCTTTATTTGAGATACGAGGGCAAATGCTTCTTTCAACTACTTCAGTTAATAGTATCGTATTATTAGTAAATTTTGTAACCTGCTAAAATAAATTAAAGTCAGCTTGTTTATGGCTAGAATTAAAGAAGGAAAAAAATCAACTTGCTTTAATCTTTGTACAATTTCTACATTTTTGTGAAAGTGAAATCTAGTACTTTATTTCCTTTTACTAGGTTTTTAACAACCAAGTTTCTTTTTTCAATACCTGAAAAGCAGAGAAATTATATTAAAGCACACGCTTTCGAAATGAAGACCGCTTTTCATTCCTGTTAATTGCATTTCTTACACAAGCAGTAAAAGAACCTGGCCATAATAATTTCCTTCTTGCCGGCCACAGGCAGACAAATAATTACTTCTGACAGCAATACGAAGATGTGGTCTTTAGCTGAGTGCATACCCTGGATGACTGTGCGCTTAGCCGAGTGTGTTGCTATAGTAACACTCAACATCTGTACGATAATTGTTTTTATAAGAAACCGTAATCTCCGCAAGCGTAGCACGTACCTGATGATAAATTTGGCAGTTATAGATATGTTTGTTGGAGGAAGTGTTGTGTTTAACTTTTTCTACCGGGTTGTAGTATTCTGTAATCTGTGGGAGTGGCATTTAACTGAATACGGGGCATCTATTTTTATAGCAACACTTTATAGGTTGTTCCCCATTGGTTCATTAACAAATATCACCAGCATTGCTTTAGAGAGGGTGCACGCCACCTTCCTGCCGTTCAGGCATCGCGTGCTTAAAAAATGGGTATATGGATTCATAATTGCCGTTGTTTGGGTTACATCTGGGTTGGCGTCAGTATCTTATACATTTCTTTTTTTATTTGAAGAAATACAGTACTTAATTTACTCAGGCTTTACATTTTTGTCAATTTGTCTTTTGATTATTTGTGTTTCTTACACGTCGATTGTTGTTAAAGTCCTTTGTGGAGCGCAGCCTCAACACCATGGTGCAGCCAGTGGAGAAAGAAAACTGACCATGACCTTGTTGATTGTGACTGTTATATCTCTTCTGTTGCACGTGCCATTTGTTGTTGTCTTTTCCACCAGTAAATCAGAAATAGTATCCATTCATTTATATTATTTATGCAGTGGTGTTTTTATTTTTAACAAACTCTCTTGTAAATCCTATATTGTACGCTATTCGGATGCCAGAATACAGATCAGCTCTTCTTGCACTCTTTCGCAGACGAGCACTGCAGCAAAGACAAGTTGCAGCGTTACCTCTTCGTAACATGTAACGCAGATAATATGATAATATAAAAGGCAATTCCAGTCTTTCTCTGTGCCTGGCTTTCTTGTATTGAAACTAACAGTAACCCAAATTTTCAACGGATGAGCACAATGAGCGACCAAAGTGTTGAGACACGTGCAGTAAAATTCGATTTTCTGTGTCTTGGGAAAATTTTCACTCCCTTTCCCCCAAAACAATGTTGACTTTTCTATTTCTTAGAACGCAGACCACAGCACCCACACAACATTAATTCGGGGCCCGTGGTGTATCAGAGAATTAACACTAGATGAAAATAAAATAGAACAAGTGCTTTAATATCGTATAGTGTCATTTTCTACGAGTCTCAACTACTTTTGTCGCCCATTGTAGATTTAAGCCTCGTATACACCCGCAATTTTTATGTGACAAATAAATTTGATCGTGTACATAATACAGCAAATATTTGTCGGAAGTTCAAAGTTTAGTGCGCCAGTAGTGAGTTAGAACAGCATAGAGACGCAGAAACAGTGCGAGGTCGTTTCCGAAAAATATGGCGCTCTCGAACATATTTGCACATTTTATGCAACGAGTCGTCTACACGGGCAATTTTTCGTATGTGGCAGCTTTTATAAAAGCTAACACGTCAAATTAGTCAGTTTTTCTCATTTACACGATAATATAATCATAATCAAGGAGATCTAAGAATTGCCACAAAAAATTGCTCGTGCACTCGAAGGCATTAGGAGTTAGAACACTCCAACTCGCCCGAAGGCCCCTTTTTCCTTCGAAGGTTGGAAGGGCAGTAAAATCTATAGAAGAAAGTACCAAAAACAACACTAACAACAAAGGAAAAAAAACAAGAAGAAATGCAAGAAAGCCATACTAATAGTATGCAGGGAAAAAAGAAATCGTGGTTGACCTAGTTGACATTATTTTCCCTCGTGGAAATCAATTCTTCATAAGTTATTTAAATCGGGATTTTTTAAATCATAGAGGACCACATAAAGTGGTAGAATTCAAAGGCTGACACCAGGGCTTTTTTGCTCTCCCTTCTTTCGGAGGGAAAGGCGCTCTAGAGTTGAAGATGTCTAAGCAAATATCCGCGGAAGATGATCCTGCTTGTATACGTAGGATCAACAGTGATGTAATGAGCTTATCAAAGAAAATGGAGAATATAAAAACAGACACCGATCTAGCGTAGGATTACTTTTTCTTGATAGTGTGCTATATTTCCGGTGACCAAAGCAGCCTTCTTTAGGTACAGCCAGAATTCTAGAGAAGGGGTGGAGTTCATCAGGTAACATCACAATACATTGAATGTACTCAATGCGATATCACATCCTTGGCTCTGTCTAATGCTGTATATATGCCTAATTCCTATTAATAATTGTATATTTTTTAAACTTCTTAGTTAAATGAATCTTTGGTTATGTCTATTGCTGTAAAAAAGATAATAAATTTATGTCGGTGTTGAAGACTGAATTTTTCAATGTGTGAAACTTTACCAACCATATCTTTTGCAACCATTTACAAGCTGATACAGCTTTTAATTCAGAAGGGAGGAGTGGGGATACTCCAATATATGGGCTATGTAGGATTCGGCGCGGTATAGGGTAGGGTGTTTGAGGTTTGTGATGCTTAAGTATGGTATACATTTTGCACCTATTAGCATTGTGTGCCCTGTGTGATCGAAAGATAGGGAACCTGCCGATCTAAACGAAAAACCTGATCTGTCAGAACTAAACTTCCGGTTAGCTTCCGATGATACTGCTCACGCTATTTTATTTTTGATTTTTTTTTCTCAATAATGTGCCATTTTTGCGGGTTTGGGCTTGAAATAGGGTGTCATTTTTCATACCTTTATCCTTAAATAGAGTCACGGCCTAAGACCTATTATGGCACACACCTAAATTAATTTACAGAAATTAATTTACGGAAGTACCTCCCTCCCCTATACAAGTGCCTAAATATGTAGTTCATTAGCAGATTTCTCCAACAATTCACACGACGGAAGTCAAAAGGGCATTTTGGTTGGATACAGCCTCTTTTACATGCAACGTTACCATAAGTAACAATTTGCAACAATCCAAGATGGTGCCGTGTGGCAAGAAACAAAAGCGTGTAGTCATTTCAAGGAGAAAACAACTTTTTCAGAGGTGTTTTATTGGTTTTCAAAAGTCTTCTTTTTTCTTGAAGACCATGCTGTTTAAGAAATTACACAGCTTCGGCGATGCATACACAAAATGCGAGAGAAATCCGTGAAATTAAAAGTCGGGGGAAAATGATCGATGCATTGGTGCGAAAATAATATGGTGCAGATGGAGGATGAAAAGCTGAATTTATTGCAAACTTTCGGCTCTTTTTTTGAAATCATCAAAATGGTAACATCCCGTACTCTAATGCTCAAAACTTCACTAATGCGAAAAACACCTGCATATACTACTAAAAGAGTAAACAAAAATCGAATATCTGCTAAAGATGCAGATGCAGAGCCCAAAGTTAAGGTAATCTCAGCAATAGAGTCGTGCTTCAACGGCTGCTTGGGCTGGACGGGTCTCGCTAACTTCCTTCGAGGACCTTCGACAACGCCCTTGTCCAGGGGGTGCTTGGTAGGTGAGTCCATCGCTGCTAGACGGTGACCCGATCGGATACTGCATGAAGCAGATTCTATCACGGAGGCAGAATTGCCCTCAAGTACTGCACGCTCCACAAGCTCGATCAGATACAAGGCCCTTCTTGCAAAGGAATTGCCGGAAGAACAGGTACACCCAGCTTAGACTGCGCCCAGGTCTTCCATTTCTGTCACCCATTGCTGTAGTTATATAAGCTGTGTTTGCTGCGCTAGACTCCAACACAATATTAAACAGATGTGGAACCATAGACTGGAATGACGGATCCTGGAGTCTCGCCGTGAAGCCCTCGTCCCGCATGATATCTTACGAAAAAAAAAAAAAACGAAACAAAATAAGGTAGGGGAGCGAAAATAACAACAATCACTGCGCAAAAATCAAAAAAAGCAAAATATAACCCAGACAGGACCAGCTATCAACAAACTGGCTCAACAGAGGGCAAACAATACAACGTCTCTAATGTATCCGCCTAAGGTAGGCAACATGATGCTTCGGTAAGACCGGCATCGTACCTCAACTGCTAGCTCGTGGTATACAACTAGGACCACGCTAAAAACTCGCATGCGTGCAACAACTTACACAAACCATGCAGCCCGGCAACCGTTGCAAACACATGCTACACACGGGCCATTCTGCAAACCGCAGGCAAATGCTGAACAATTCAGGCAAAGTCTAAAGCATATTAAAGGTAAATACAAAAACAAACAGATAAACAAAAACAGACAGGTCCGCGATGCTAACCTGAAATTCAAGTGTAAGGCCAGCATGCGGAATTTTGGGCAACCAAAGAAAACAGAGGGCTTGCCGCGATAAAAAAAAATATTTTGGCTAGGACCAGGTATAATCAAATCAGATCGTCTGGCAAGCGTACGACATCTGCAACAAATGCAGCAAATCTGGAAGGGCGAGGCTTCAACAACGGCCAGAAAAAAGCCGACGGCCATTCAGGATCGATGAGGGTGCCGACCGCGCGGCATGCACGCTCGTGTCTAATAACATCCACAATAATAGACACTGGCGGACAGAGCCAATTGTTTTCATCATGCCAATCCTGAGGCAAGCCATCGACTGCACAGCAGCCCAGCGACAGAAATCTTGAATTAATGCTCAACTGAGTGTTGTAATGAGAGGCAAATCGATCAACAGCATGAGGGCCCCACCTGGAATCTAACTGTGCAAAAATTTCACAATTAAAAGACCAGTCATCTTTGTCCACAAAACGACTTAAAAGATCATCTCTAACATTCGCATCGCGAGGAATCCACTGCGCGTCAATCTGGATATTGTTCACCAGGCAAAGCTGAAAAATATCAAGCACTAAACACTGAAGATGCTGCTTTGGGCTGCCAACTAAAACAATCCTAGAAGTATTCTCGTTATCCGTAAAATTTTCAGGTTCTTGTCCCTGAGAGATGCAACGTGCGCCTTGATAATGTTGCTTTAAGTTCTCTGAAAGTAGAACTTTGTTGACTCTCAAAGTGCCTAAACATGCCACTGACAGGCTGATCATTCAATTTTATCCGATATCCTCCAAAGGCGTAATCGCTAGCATCGCAAAAGATTACTGCACCTGGAGTAAACTTAGGTTGAAGCAAAGCAAAACAGAAACGCAATTATTCCGATAAAGGCGAAGAAATAGAAAATTAACTATCTCAGAACGAACGGGCTTGAATAGTTGCATGCATCTGCCTCGTGAATAGCCTAGCAATAGGGCCGACTGCCAAATACAGCGAATAGACCTCTTTAGCTTGGGCGGTTTGTTTTCCCATTGTAGACCACGTGATGATACTCTTGAGAATTCTTGCTTTCAAATTTTCAAATAGTCTCGTGTATATGAATGAATAATTTTAAGATGGACAAAAGAAAAATTCTCCAGAGAATACCACGTGTTCTACAATGGGAAAACAAACCGCCCAAGCTAAAGAGGTCTATTGATGAAGCGGCCACTCGAGCAAGACCCCTAAAAGTAGCACTCCCAGAGGAAATCTTAGTCTTTGTGTGCTGTTTGTGTCTGTCTGTATTTTTTAGCCTGATTATTGTATTATTGTAAGCCCCCTTGATAAGCCTAGGCGCTTTTGGGGCAAACAATAGAAAATATGTTTAAATAAAAAAAATAATAAAATCATGGAATCGAGGTTGCTCTCGAGCTTGGCAATTTTCTTAGGTGGGACTTAAAACTGCATCTTAATTGTGTCAATCACAAAGCCCAGTCATTCACCGACTTGCATCGGCTCTAACATAGATTTCTCCCTGCTCAACAATGTAGTTCAGAATAACACCACTACGTAAGATTATGACGACAATTGGAACCTGCTATTATATAAAGAGGCCTTCCACATCAAGCGCCAATCACCATCACTTAACAATGGATCAAAATCCAGCAGGGAACTCTGCCTGTTCTCGTTAGTATATCGGTAACTACTAAAGCTTCTAATTTTGTACGCATTTTCAGTCTGATGATGGTATAGTTTATACTGAAATATAACTGTCACTTAAGGTCTTGGTTTTTGTTCATTTGTTGTCAAAATGTAAAGACACGATGAATCTACTCGGTGTATCGCTCATCTTATATGCCCTGAAATTATCATCAGGTTCTGGCTTTTGGAGTAACATCTATCCCACTTCCTAAATAATCATCAATCAAAGGGTACTCGTCGGTCTCGACAATATGCAGATCGACATCCGAAGCTGACCACTTAGGATCGGCTAGTCATCCCCGGTTGGGCGGACGGTCCGACGAGGAGGTGTTTACGGAGCTCTTGGGACAATTACGAATTAAACGACCAGACTCCCAACACTGAAACAAAGAGAAAGAAAGGAACATGAACAGTGAAACAAAATGGAACAGCGCTGGTAACAAGCCGAGAGAAAAAACCCATACCAAACACTTGCTTAAATACACTTACCACGGAAAACCCCGGGGATTACATGACTACCTGCACATGTACGGATTCCAAACGCACGGAATACAAATATATGCTAAACTTCGTATCGCACATATTATGCTATTCTGTGCTATTTACCGTACCATAGAAACAACAAGATACAACAACAATATGGAGAATAATGCAGTTAACTGTGGCAACCAGCACTGCGAGAAGTAAACAAAGCAGAAAAGTAAGTGGGCAACGCATAGGAAAAAACCAGCGGATAAAAATAAAAAAGACTGAAAATATGAATGAACACTTAACTTATAGCAAGGTCCTATCCTGCTAGTCGGCTTCCTCAGATGAAGCCCACTCGTTGAGGCAGATCTCACAGGCGAAGAGCGAGCTGAATTAGAGGAAGACCTCGCGCCCCTCGCTAAAATCTTACGTCGACTTGCTGCTTGCTTAGAACGACACTCAGCGCGCCTCTCCGAACGAAAAATGCGCTTCTCGTCCTCTGAATTAGACGCCAAATCGTCTGATAGATATTCGCTGACTGTCGAGCAGACAAACTCGCTCCGGTCAGCCAACTTATTACTTTAATACGCTTTTAGTCAGGTTTATACCTTCTTCGATAGCTCTCTTTGCCTTTTCGTACTTAGAGCTGGCTAAGGAATGCTGAGCCTTAGTAAGGCAATCATGACCTTACTGCTGATGCTCGAATTGCTTTAGTTGCCCTTCGATTTGAATTCTAATTCGCTCCTCTTAACTCACTTAACCACGGAAGCCACTAAAGAATCACGCTCCTCGACTAAATCCCACTTAAAATCCGATAACCTAGACTGGATAACTGTAGTTAGATTGGCAGATAAATTTGAAAACGCTTGCTTAATCGCCTCTTGAACTTCAGGCCCGACTCCGCTTGGCTTAGTCTTAAGGCATCACAGAAGGAACAGTGAAACAAAATGGAACAGCGCTGGTAACACGCCGAGAGATGAAACCCATACCAAAGACTTTTTTAGATACACCTACCACGGAAAACCCAAGGGACTACATGACTACCTGCACTTGTACGGATTCCAAACGCACAGAATACAAATATAAGCTAAACTTCGTATCGCACATATTATGCTAAACTCAGATTTCGTACTAATGAGATGTAAGTGATGGGGTTAAGCGTCAACCGTCAAAAAACGCCATATTTTTACCATCAGCCTTTAAATGACCAGCCAATATTAGCCGTAAAAATGTCCTAGATATCCTTAATCAAGGACCAGACGAGTATCTTAAATGGGGTCAAGTTATTTTGTTTATAAATGATCGTTTTAATATATCGCAAAAATACAATTCTTCCTATTCAAACAACTGATCTCGTCGCAATTTAAATGTTTCTCGCCGCCGGAGCTGCTTATTAACTAGGTAGGTTTAACTCTCAACATTTTTCCGGTAAGTTTTACTTCAGATTTATTATGTCTGCTGACATGATATCTCTCGTTTTCACGCTCATGAGAAACAAAATTATTCATTTGTTTATAAGAATGGAAGGTAACCGCAGGTTGTAGTTTGAACTGTAACCAGTCCGGATTATCCCAATATATCAGGACGGCCGTGACTTGCATTTCAACCAATGAGAATTCGCGTTACGATTCAAGTTTCACGTTTCACAACAAAGTAATATTTCTAAGATAGCGGACGAAGGTCGGGCGAATCGCAATCTTTTGACCTGTCCATTATTTTTACTCAACGGGAAGGTATATAATTGTGGCCTTGTATATTTTGTATTACTACTTGTAAAATTCATTAATTATTCATGAGGGTGCAAACCAATCTCAGCACAGTATTCAGATCACATGTACACAACTGTAAGCCCCACTACAATTCAACTGTCTGAAAGCTCGGGGAGGGATTGAATAGGTAGCAGGGAAAGGCTGGGGTTGATGAATTATTAAACAGTAGAATTAACTTTTGATACAAACTCCTGCTCAGCTAATTAGTATTCATTAACTTTAAATACAGATCTCTACTGATAAAAATGAATAACAAAACGGTCACATTTTCACCATAGAATTTAATGCGAGGAAATATTGCTTCAAAGAATGTCGTTTTACCTTCTGTCACTTTTCTCCAGTATGTTAAACGCCTTTTCTCCTTGTACGTTTCCCAAATGGCGATTAATGCCGCAAACAAGTAGGTACAGCGTCTTAGGAGGGTAGCGTTCCCCGGTTTGCTTCGCAACTTCACAAATGAATTTGCAGAGCCAGAAGTTTAAACTGTCGGCGGACATGTGCTCGAGTGGGACTGACAAGTCCTCGACATTGGTCGACTCAAGTCCGTTGCCTCCAGATGTTTCCAACTGCGCTTTTTTGTTCATTCTCGTATTCTGCCAGGCAGTAAAAACGTTCACCGCCCATTTTGTATTGTACTTGGTGTTTTTAGGTACGGTTTCAGACAATAACAAAATTTCTTCCTTTTCAGTTTTCGGCGGACGAAAACGAACTGTTGCCATACTGGCGATTTGGCAGTGACTGAAAATTTAGAATATTTCTATTATTGTCTCATGCACTGTCTCCTGTGGGACGTACAGCATTTTGGCATCCATGTCACAAAACAATACTTTGCATTCAATTTATTGTTTTCCTTTCGCAAGTAGGTGAAAATATTTGCGTCCGATGTGTATGGCATTCTGGCATGCATGTCCAATGAACGAATCCCATAACAATACTTTGCATTCAATTTAATGTACTCATTTCCCAAGTAGGATAAAATATTCGCGTGAGATCTGTATGAACGTTTACAATGGCTCGCCTATCGGCTCGCCATTGTAAACGCCCATACAGATCTCCCGCTCATATTTTATCTACTACTTAAAGAAGGATTTTAAAGGCAACTCTGTTTTGGGGTTCATTGAAAGCGTCTTGAAAGAGTTTGAAGAAATCTAGTAATTGGCTTGATCGAATCACCACATCGGAATTACAAGCGCAGCAAACGCGAGTTCTAATAGAGCTTAAGAGAGACTGCTTTAAAGAATTCTGGCATTAGTAGGTAGTTTATTTCCATTTTTGTTCCTGAATTAGTATAATTACATACCGTTCCATACTGAACTGCGCGTTGTTCGCGCTGTTCGATCGATCGAGAATTGCAAGTTTTTGATGTTGCGTTGGTCAATTTCAACTGTTAGAAAGGCCTAAAATTCAAAGAAATATCGGCGTTGTTTACAGCCGTGGAATTTGGCATGATGAAACTTTAACAACCTTAGAACCAGCAAAAAATATTACCAGCTCAATGAAAAATACGCAAATACTAGAAAATAACGTGCACTCTTTATTAACCTTGTGATATGACCAAAAAATCGCGTCTACATCGTCGCTTAAAACCAGAAAACTCAAGGATTAGAATACAGTTTGCGTTCTCTCACTTCCAAAATAGCCGCGTATTCTCCTTCTCAACGTTTCGTCGAAAACACTCCCGGATAATGCCGGATAGGCTCTATCTTCTTTTTCTGCATAAAAGGTCCACCATTTTCCTAGCTAACAATAGCCTCAGGACGTCATGTCCGTCCTAATATATCGGGATAATCCGGACTAGTAAAAGGCTTTTTCGTCGGTTAAGCAACTCCAGCCGGAATTAAATTAAATTTCCTCTACATCTGATTTTATATTCTTATATAAAGACAACACAGTAATGTGTAGTTTTTGTTGTCTTTATAATCATATGTGTGAAAGTGAAGAATGATCATCGCAGTAAATTTTCTAATTTAAGCAAGTGGAAAGAAGAAGCCTGAAAAAATCAGGGCTTCAACGGGATTGGAACCCGTGACCTCCGCGATACTGGTGCGATGCTCTACCAACTGAGCTATGAAGCCACACATTGGGAGCGCACTTTTCAAATATGTTTTGCATCATCCTCAAGGAAATGAGAGGACGAGAGATATTCGACCTTCCTGGGTACACGTCACAACCGCTGCTGGACCCATTCTCCTCAGGAGCGGTCGTGCAACAAAATGGCAGTGTTTTGGAGCTATTTTTGAGATTTCGTCGGGGTACAGAAAATCGAGGATTTAACCGAATCATTTTTTTTTTCGCAGAAGTATTTCAAATAACAAGAAGATTCGTTTTAGCGAGAGAAAAAAAATATCGGGGTTAGGTGCACTTTAACGAGTTGAGTATTGTTGAGAAGAAAAGTAAGCTACATTCAGTGATCCACAGTTCGATATGTAAAAATACCTATTCCCGTTCTTGGCACAGATTATAAGATAATTTGGTTTTGTCAACTGAGTTGATAATGTGAATTGGCCACCGTAAAGAGATTCGAAAGCTGACTTTTCGAGCGCTAGCCCTTCGTCAGAGCGAATCGAGGAATTGTGGGTTTTGTGTGGTTTATATAGAGAAATATGGAGCTACGCTATTGGTTGGTGCCTGGCAACGTGAAAAAACAACAGAATAAATTAGTTGAATGAAAAGCGTTCGTTGATACCGTGAGGATTAAGAGTGCCGATTTGAAAAATAAATTTTTGTTCTAGAGTTTTGCGGCTTTCTGTGCTTCCTTGATGTAGGGAGAGGCCACAGACCGCCATATGTTGCTTCGAATGATTCGGCAGATTAAAGTGTCTAGCGACCGGTTTAGATGCGTTTTTGTCGTCTTTCGCAACGTCGCAAAGATGTTCTCGGAATCGGTCGCCTAGTCGTCTACCTGTTTCGCCGATATATAACTTTTTGCAGAGCGTGCAAGTTATACAGTAGATGACATTGGCTGAGTTACAGGTAAAATGATCAGTGATTTTAATAGATCGCTTGGGCCCCGACAATTTCTCAACGTTACAAATGAAAGGACATGTTTTGCATCGTGCGCGTGCACATTTAAAAGTACCAGGTTTTTCACTCGTTTGGAAAGAACTTCTGACTAAAAAGTTACCTATGTTTTTGTCGCGTTTAAATGAAATTAATGGCGGTTGCGAAAAGATTCTACCAGTATCGGGATCATTTTGAAGTAATTTAAAGTTTTTGAGAATGATGGATTTTACTGCGTGGTTGTGAGGGTGAAATGTGAGGGTGAATGGAATTCTATTATTATTCTCCTTCTGAGACGTTTGTAGTGCTGACTGCCGATCGATTTGTTGGGCGCGATGATGGCCTGCTTGAACAACAGAGGCAGGATAGCCACGTTTGTCGAAAAAGTCGCACATTTCCTCTGATTTTAAGGAAAAATCAGAGTCCTCACTACAAAGGCGACGAAGTCTAAGAAACTGAGAATAAGGAATGGAATTCTTGACATGTGATGGATGTGAAGATGAATGCAACAAATAACTATGAGAATCTGTGGGTTTGTAGTGCACACTGGTGCATAAACCGTTGCCTTCGACAGAAACTTTAATATCTAGAAATGCTAAAGAAGTGTCGGAAATTTCCCAGGTATATTTAAGAGCCGGATGAAACGAATTAACAGCAGTTATAAATTGGTCGAGTTCCTCTCTGGTGGAGGAAGTAGCGCCGACACAGTCGTCAATGTAGCGACGGTAGAGGTCAGGTTTGGGGCCGTTGTATTGATTGAAAAATTGGTGTTCAATGTAGCCTACGAAAAGGTTGGCGTAGCTGGGTCCCATTTTGGTACCCATGGCCACCCCATTGATTTGTTTATAATAACTGTCAGCGAATGAAAAACAGTTTAGTGCTAAAACTAGTTCAGCCAGGCGGAGCAATGTTTCCGAGCTTGGTTCCTTAACAGTACGTAAATCGATAAAATGTTTGAGGGCTTGAGATTATAAGAGATTCGTTGCCGCGTTCCAATGTTGAATATAAAGTACAGTCGCGAGTGCGCATTACTGTTTCAACATGAAATGTTTAGCCTGACGTTTGGCTCAGGCCCGGTTCAGACGCCGTACTTCACATGAGCCAAATCGAATTCGAATTTAAGCCGAACCAAATTAATTTAGACCGGCTGAATTGATTCAGACGCGGATCTTCATTCCAGGCGAACTGAATTCAATAGGAGATAAAAGTGCATTTCGATCAGATCATCAGAGCCGATACCTAATAAACTCTCGTAAACATGGTAAACAACAAGCAAGCACGATCGCAAGCCATCCTGTCAAAAAAATAAAAAAGTCGACTAAAAGGAGCAGAATGAGGCAAACTGCACTAATCTATCATTTCAACATACAATTTCAACTTCCATCCTTTTTGCGTGCGGTGAAGTACAACTTCAATATTCTGGTTTATTCACTATTGCAATGTTCACAAGTAATTCAAACACAAGCACAAAAGCTATGATGGAATGCACATTAGTTTTCATGCCGTTTACCAAGGAAACAGCAAGTTTGCACGCGAAACCAGGAAAACACAGACCGCAGTTATCGACTCAGGGCACGTTCGTTTGGGATATTCCGGAATAAGAATGTATTACGGAATACATTCCGGAATATATTCCGGCTATTCTGCTCCTGGGAGCACCATTTTGATGCGCTGACGCACAATTTATACTTCTGCGCATATTCAGGTCTTCAAAATGCATTACAAATACATTGAATTAATTTATGTATTTGGTTCGGCTCATGTGAAGATCGGCGTCTGAATCGAAGCCGGTCTACAGCCGTTATTCCCGGCTGAGCCAGGCGGGAAGAACGGCTAAGCCGATCCGAATTATATCAGCCGTTTCGAGTTGATTCAGACGCCGTACTTCACATGAACTTAATTCATTGAACTCGATTCGGCTCATGTGAAGTACGACATCTGAACTAGGCCTCAGAGTACTGCTGTTAAACCCAATTGTTGTAAGAGTTTTGATTGAACGCTTGATTTTTGCACATGGCGTGAAATCTAAAACAGAATTACTCATTCACCTCACATCTGAGTATTTACGGAAAACAACGGAAGGTGTCTGCTATTCAATATTCTCATTTAGAACAAGAAAAATACTGAACTTAACGAGTAATGGCCGAGTTATGTCTTCAAGTTGTGCAGTCAGGTAGCAGAGTTGCATGGTTCTCACCTGCTTGAAATTAATTGTCATATTTTAAACTCAGCCAAATGATCACTTTGTAGTTTGACCGTTTTTCATTGCTGAGTTGATTGTAAAACCTACCCACCAGGAAATGAAGTTTTCTATTGCCAAGGTAGGTTAAAGTAAGACCCTCTGAATTTTTACTGGCAATTGTTATTGTAGGTATAACCTGTTTAGTGAATAAAATAAGAACCAGAAACAAAGAACCCAGTGCTATGGCTATAATGAGAGCCCTTCAAAATTATATATTTAATAGCAAAGATAGCTAAGGCCTAGGGCAAACGTCGAACCTAAGTCGAATTTAATTCGTGGAACCTATTTATTTTGAAGTAGGCGCATGAATGGTACGACGTTTGCTGCAACTCAATTCGACTAAAATTAATTGGTTCGACTCTATGATCGGTTCGACTTGCCAAGTCGGATAATGCGACAGTGGTTCGGCGTCTCAGCAAACTCTGCTCTAAACATGCGCTAAACTCAATTCCTAAATCATTCAAATTACAAAATAATTGATTCAAATGTGATAGACTGGGCAAATGACATAAAAATACACAAACGCTATCCCTGACGAGCATGCGCGAACTACAGAAAATCCTTGTTGACACTACTGATGAAGACCGCTGCTCAAGACTGCCATGACTGCTGCTATATTGTTGTTTGCTAACAAAAGCACGGTCAAGCATGCAAATTAATAGACCAAAAGCTGTCGTCTCGGATACAGTGTTTTCAGAGCTGTATGTGATACGAGTCTTCTCTTTCTAGTTATCGCAATTAATTGTATGAGCACTGTATTTCGGCATTTTGCTAGCAAGTCTTCGCAGTTACTAGCCGCGCATCGAGTGATTAACTAAAGGTTTAATGAGCAAAACAATAGCCGAGCTCTGCGTTGAAAATCTTTGTATTAAATTCCTTTGCCGTCCTCTGCAAAACAACAATGTGAAATAACCAAGTTCTGCGTCGTCTTCAAACGTGGGCGACGACGGCTATTAAACAATTATTGGATGAGGTTGAGCATGATATCATGAATTATCAAAACCGAGGTCTGTGTTATCTGGCAAAGCCGAGGGCTGAGGCAGATAACACAGACACGAGGTTATGATAATTCATGATATCATGCGAAAACCCAATTCAATAATTGTTTTATTATACATTTTTCACAGGATTCATCCTCATCCTCATCCGAAGCGTTCAGCCATTTTGTTTCAGAGGAGAACACTCCACGGGGCTTAGTAACCACGCAGACGTTGAACTTGACATGATAAATGCAATATCTGTAGCAGATATTGCATTTATCATGTCAAGTTCACAAGCTATTGTGAATTGATTGAATGCTCTCGACCAATCAGATTTTTCGTCAGAGCGAATCGAGGAATTGTGGGTTTTGTGTGGTTTATATAGAGAAATATGGAGCTACGCTATTGGTTGGTGCCTGGCAACGTGAAAAAACAACAGAATAAATTAGTTGAATGAAAAGCGTTCGTTGATACCGTGAGGATTAAGAGTGCCGATTTGAAAAATAAATTTTTGTTCTAGAGTTTTGCGGCTTTCTGTGCTTCCTTGATGTAGGGAGAGGCCACAGACCGCCATATGTTGCTTCGAATGATTCGGCAGATTAAAGTGTCTAGCGACCGGTTTAGATGCGTTTTTGTCGTCTTTCGCAACGTCGCAAAGATGTTCTCGGAATCGGTCGCCTAGTCGTCTACCTGTTTCGCCGATATATAACTTTTTGCAGAGCGTGCAAGTTATACAGTAGATGACATTGGCTGAGTTACAGGTAAAATGATCAGTGATTTTAATAGATCGCTTGGGCCCCGACAATTTCTCAACGTTACAAATGAAAGGACATGTTTTGCATCGTGCGCGTGCACATTTAAAAGTACCAGGTTTTTCACTCGTTTGGAAAGAACTTCTGACTAAAAAGTTACCTATGTTTTTGTCGCGTTTAAATGAAATTAATGGCGGTTGCGAAAAGATTCTACCAGTATCGGGATCATTTTGAAGTAATTTAAAGTTTTTGAGAATGATGGATTTTACTGCGTGGTTGTGAGGGTGAAATGTGAGGGTGAATGGAATTCTATTATTATTCTCCTTCTGAGACGTTTGTAGTGCTGACTGCCGATCGATTTGTTGGGCGCGATGATGGCCTGCTTGAACAACAGAGGCAGGATAGCCACGTTTGTCGAAAAAGTCGCACATTTCCTCTGATTTTAAGGAAAAATCAGAGTCCTCACTACAAAGGCGACGAAGTCTAAGAAACTGAGAATAAGGAATGGAATTCTTGACATGTGATGGATGTGAAGATGAATGCAACAAATAACTATGAGAATCTGTGGGTTTGTAGTGCACACTGGTGCATAAACCGTTGCCTTCGACAGAAACTTTAATATCTAGAAATGCTAAAGAAGTGTCGGAAATTTCCCAGGTATATTTAAGAGCCGGATGAAACGAATTAACAGCAGTTATAAATTGGTCGAGTTCCTCTCTGGTGGAGGAAGTAGCGCCGACACAGTCGTCAATGTAGCGACGGTAGAGGTCAGGTTTGGGGCCGTTGTATTGATTGAAAAATTGGTGTTCAATGTAGCCTACGAAAAGGTTGGCGTAGCTGGGTCCCATTTTGGTACCCATGGCCACCCCATTGATTTGTTTATAATAACTGTCAGCGAATGAAAAACAGTTTAGTGCTAAAACTAGTTCAGCCAGGCGGAGCAATGTTTCCGAGCTTGGTTCCTTAACAGTACGTAAATCGATAAAATGTTTGAGGGCTTGAGATTATAAGAGATTCGTTGCCGCGTTCCAATGTTGAATATAAAGTACAGTCGCGAGTGCGCATTACTGTTTCAACATGAAATGTTTAGCCTGACGTTTGGCTCAGGCCCGGTTCAGACGCCGTACTTCACATGAGCCAAATCGAATTCGAATTTAAGCCGAACCAAATTAATTTAGACCGGCTGAATTGATTCAGACGCGGATCTTCATTCCAGGCGAACTGAATTCAATAGGAGATAAAAGTGCATTTCGATCAGATCATCAGAGCCGATACCTAATAAACTCTCGTAAACATGGTAAACAACAAGCAAGCACGATCGCAAGCCATCCTGTCAAAAAAATAAAAAAGTCGACTAAAAGGAGCAGAATGAGGCAAACTGCACTAATCTATCATTTCAACATACAATTTCAACTTCCATCCTTTTTGCGTGCGGTGAAGTACAACTTCAATATTCTGGTTTATTCACTATTGCAATGTTCACAAGTAATTCAAACACAAGCACAAAAGCTATGATGGAATGCACATTAGTTTTCATGCCGTTTACCAAGGAAACAGCAAGTTTGCACGCGAAACCAGGAAAACACAGACCGCAGTTATCGACTCAGGGCACGTTCGTTTGGGATATTCCGGAATAAGAATGTATTACGGAATACATTCCGGAATATATTCCGGCTATTCTGCTCCTGGGAGCACCATTTTGATGCGCTGACGCACAATTTATACTTCTGCGCATATTCAGGTCTTCAAAATGCATTACAAATACATTGAATTAATTTATGTATTTGGTTCGGCTCATGTGAAGATCGGCGTCTGAATCGAAGCCGGTCTACAGCCGTTATTCCCGGCTGAGCCAGGCGGGAAGAACGGCTAAGCCGATCCGAATTATATCAGCCGTTTCGAGTTGATTCAGACGCCGTACTTCACATGAACTTAATTCATTGAACTCGATTCGGCTCATGTGAAGTACGACATCTGAACTAGGCCTCAGAGTACTGCTGTTAAACCCAATTGTTGTAAGAGTTTTGATTGAACGCTTGATTTTTGCACATGGCGTGAAATCTAAAACAGAATTACTCATTCACCTCACATCTGAGTATTTACGGAAAACAACGGAAGGTGTCTGCTATTCAATATTCTCATTTAGAACAAGAAAAATACTGAACTTAACGAGTAATGGCCGAGTTATGTCTTCAAGTTGTGCAGTCAGGTAGCAGAGTTGCATGGTTCTCACCTGCTTGAAATTAATTGTCATATTTTAAACTCAGCCAAATGATCACTTTGTAGTTTGACCGTTTTTCATTGCTGAGTTGATTGTAAAACCTACCCACCAGGAAATGAAGTTTTCTATTGCCAAGGTAGGTTAAAGTAAGACCCTCTGAATTTTTACTGGCAATTGTTATTGTAGGTATAACCTGTTTAGTGAATAAAATAAGAACCAGAAACAAAGAACCCAGTGCTATGGCTATAATGAGAGCCCTTCAAAATTATATATTTAATAGCAAAGATAGCTAAGGCCTAGGGCAAACGTCGAACCTAAGTCGAATTTAATTCGTGGAACCTATTTATTTTGAAGTAGGCGCATGAATGGTACGACGTTTGCTGCAACTCAATTCGACTAAAATTAATTGGTTCGACTCTATGATCGGTTCGACTTGCCAAGTCGGATAATGCGACAGTGGTTCGGCGTCTCAGCAAACTCTGCTCTAAACATGCGCTAAACTCAATTCCTAAATCATTCAAATTACAAAATAATTGATTCAAATGTGATAGACTGGGCAAATGACATAAAAATACACAAACGCTATCCCCTGACGAGCATGCGCGAACTACAGAAAATCCTTGTTGACACTACTGATGAAGACCGCTGCTCAAGACTGCCATGACTGCTGCTATATTGTTGTTTGCTAACAAAAGCACGGTCAAGCATGCAAATTAATAGACCAAAAGCTGTCGTCTCGGATACAGTGTTTTCAGAGCTGTATGTGATACGAGTCTTCTCTTTCTAGTTATCGCAATTAATTGTATGAGCACTGTATTTCGGCATTTTGCTAGCAAGTCTTCGCAGTTACTAGCCGCGCATCGAGTGATTAACTAAAGGTTTAATGAGCAAAACAATAGCCGAGCTCTGCGTTGAAAATCTTTGTATTAAATTCCTTTGCCGTCCTCTGCAAAACAACAATGTGAAATAACCAAGTTCTGCGTCGTCTTCAAACGTGGGCGACGACGGCTATTAAACAATTATTGGATGAGGTTGAGCATGATATCATGAATTATCAAAACCGAGGTCTGTGTTATCTGGCAAAGCCGAGGGCTGAGGCAGATAACACAGACACGAGGTTATGATAATTCATGATATCATGCGAAAACCCAATTCAATAATTGTTTTATTATACATTTTTCACAGGATTCATCCTCATCCTCATCCGAAGCGTTCAGCCATTTTGTTTCAGAGGAGAACACTCCACGGGGCTTAGTAACCACGCAGACGTTGAACTTGACATGATAAATGCAATATCTGTAGCAGATATTGCATTTATCATGTCAAGTTCACAAGCTATTGTGAATTGATTGAATGCTCTCGACCAATCAGATTTTTCATAGTGAGTCTGATGTATAATAATTTTTTTTTTGTATTTGGAGTTGATCGCCGTCGTTGCATATGTAGCTGAAAAACGTTTTTACAGCTATTGGTGTACTGAACAGATCTAGACAATCATGGAATTCGCTTGTAAACTATAAATTCATTTTTTTACTTGGCGTCGTCCTCGGCGTCGTCGTGGTGGTTGCTTAAGCTCCCTAATAGTACGGGTACACGTGCAACTTGTGAAATAGGATCGACGGAGGTTAGACGTTTGCTACCACTCAGAAATGAAGTCGACTCTTTGTCGCACCTATTTTAAATTTGTTCGACGGGACTTGGATTCGACGTTTGCCCAAGGCCTTAAGAGAATACTGTACACAATTCTCGGTCAATACAGTCACTTCTATGTTTCGTTTTGTTTTTGGTCCAAAAGACAGTCTTTGAGCGACACCAGACTTTTTCCGCATGCAAGCTCATTTTCATTAAACCGCGTGCATCAAGGATCGAGAAGCATTTAGCTCCATTAAGCTTAGGTAGAATATCTTCTAGTGTAGGTGTAAAGTAGTGTGGCCTCTTGACAGCACAATTCATATCTTTAGGATCCATGCAAAGCCGCAGTGTTCTAGTGCTCTTAGCGACGCAAACAAGGGAGTTGACCCAGTCAGTAGGCTCAGTAACTTTTGCTAAGATCCCTTGCTCAACCAATGAATCAAGTTCCTTCTTCAAAGGCTCCCTGAGGGCCTCAGGAACTCTCCGTGGAGGGTGCACAACTGGGGGAACGGCAGGATCAACTGTGATGTGATATTCACCCTGAAAGCAACCAACACCTTCAAAGCAATCCTTGAACTGTTTGAGCACCTGCTCTTCAGCAACTGGATCTGGGTCACAAATAGGTCGAGGTGGAGTACTTGGCTTGGAAACCCCTTCGTGGTTTGTGATACTGAAATTCATGGCTACCAGGTTCAAATCTGAACATGTTGGTAGGCCCAATATGGTTGGACCATCAGCATCAACAACATGGAATGGGCATGATTTACAGGCTCCACCATAATCCAGATTGAGTACGCAAGTGCCATGATGACCTACAGTATGTCCACCAAACGCAGTGATGATGGTGCTAGATGGTGTGAAGCTAGTGGGAATGCCACCAGGGTTACAGAATGCATTTGGGAAGAGTGACTTGTACGTACTCAGAGAGATAACGTTTCCCTCAGCGCCAGTGTCAACCTTACACAAGAGCGGTTTCTTACAGTGATCTGAGACCACTTCCACAGTTAGGAAGGCTTGAGTGTCATTCTTGGTGACCTGGTTAACTGTCAAGGTATGGAAGTAAAGCTAATCGGGAACTGATGTTTTAGGGGTGTCTTCACATTGGTCACGAGCCTCAAGGCTATGAAAATGCTTCTTTCCACCAGATTTCCCTTTGGAGGCTTACGAAGCTTTTGACGACCAGGCTTACTCTTCCCCTTCTTGTCGGACTTTGATGAACGACAGACTTTCCTCCAGTGATTCTCTTTTCCGCATGCACCGCATTTTGAATCATAAGCTGGAAAAAAGATCGCTCAGAAATGTCGTGCTCGGTGCCGCAACATCCACACAAACGAATGATGGGGCCGCTAGGGCTGATGGGAGGATCACACTTTATTGCATCAACGTGAGTTGAAGTACCAGGTGAAATTTCTTTAATTTGGTTACTTGTTACCTCTTCGGTCCGGGCGATATTCAGAGCGGTATCAAGCGTTAGAGTGCCGTCCTTGTCCAGGAGCTTGGTTTGCGTACGCTTGGAATTAGATCCAAAGATAAGAGCATCGATGATGTGCTCATCAGGATTTGTAAACCGACATTCTTCGACCAGAATTCGAATTATCTTCACAAATGAATCCACTGTCTCACCAGGTTCTTGCTTCAAGGTCCTGAGCTTGTACCTTGCGAGCCGAAAGTTGCTCTTTGGAGACAAGTAGTTCTCAAAGCGAGTCCAGTAGGTATCGAGTTTCTTCTTCTCCGCGGCAGATAAGGCCCACGTGGAAACTAATTCGATGCCATCGTCGCCCGACCAGATAATAAGGTAGCTTATTTGTTCTTCCTCCGACTTCTCTTTCAGCGGGCCAGAGAAGTAAAGTTCGCATCGAGCTTTAAACTTCTTGAACGCTTGCGGAGCGTCCGGCGAATGCCAATCCATGGTTGGGATCGGTAACCCCGCGAGGTCCGCCATATTAGTTTCGACGAGCGTAAAACAGGATTAACAACTGGCCTGGTTTGCTGAAGGACGGTAGCGGTGAGCAGTTCACAGATTTGCAACCACTTCTGACACCATGTTGTAGTTTTCGATTAAGGAGGCGAACGACGGAGGAAGAAAACACACACTTTTAATAACACGAGCACGATGTAGAAAGAAGTAACAAGTTGCATTGTGATACCGCGTATTTACATATTGGGGGCCTAGGAACTAAATTGTAATAAAGACCCCAGGCCGGAAGTCGAGACATTGATACTACGACAGGTTATGTCATCATTTTGGCGTTGACTAAAACCGATATGAAAAAATAAAGAAAATAAAGAAAACTATGCTCGATAACTACTTCGCATATCAGTCAGACTGATGAGAATTTTGGGTGTTAAGTGGCAGTCTCTGTAAAAGCGGTCCACTCGACTTCGGGATCAAAAATAATTTCTTTTATCTTTTGTCAGTGAAAAGAGTTTGGCACATATATATAAAATAGCAATATATTATTTTCCAGTTTCTTGTTTTTGCTTCGCTACGAGCCAAAAATTGCGGGAGAATGTATCAAAGGAACTTATCAGGACGACGGCTACGGTTAATTAATTAGTGACAGCCATTATTTACTTTTGGAGTATCTCGCAAGTCTTGAGAATTGATCGACTTTAACGCCACCTGCACCTCAGACCGGATTTACAGCTTATCCAAGTACTAAAGGAAGCTTTTGGTCACTAATTAGAAGGTCAACAATCAAACCTGAACGGCAGAAGACGTATTTTTATCAAGCGCAAGGGTTATGCAAATGAACTTTGAAACGAGCGATAGCTGTGTAAATACACTGATTGTGGCGGATTTTAATCTATTGTCGCGTGCTATCCAAGGAGATACCCAGCGGTTTGAACTTATAGAACGATTTATTACGGTAAGAAATTTACTGTGATGTGCCTTTTAGCCTTCATTTAGACCCAACATTTGAGATTTTCTCCCTCAAACTTGGCTAAATTTTAGTAGGTGAACAAAGGTCTCAGAGTAGGATGTATTCCAGCCTCTCTGGTAAGCTTAGAATTTTCCGAAAAGTTTCCATATTTTGTCAGTCAAAGTAATGAAATTTTGCAAACTGCATTTTAGGGGACGTAGCAATCTTCACAAAATCAGTGAATTTTACCTTTCTGATCAAGCTCGGCAACCTCAGTTCGGCAAAAATTCAATTTTGGCTCGTAGCAAAGCAAAACTAAGAAACTGGAAAAAATAAGTTGTATTTTTATATATATATGTGCCAAACCCTTTTCACTGACAAAAAATGAGAGAAAATTATTTTTGGTCCCGAAGTCGAGTGAATCGCTTTTAGAGAGACTGCCACTTAACTTTTTTAGATGCAGCTGAAAGGAAGTCGAAACGAAATTAGAGTCTTCCAAGTCGAATGCGTTGTCCGTCAAATAATCAATAGACTGACAAGATGATCAATTAAAGTAATTCCTTAGTATTGCATTGCGCATCCCTACTGCGCACGATTTGTGCGTCATTAGCGCGCGCACATGAGCGCGTGCACCTGCAAAACTTAAGAGATTTCCATGAAACTAAGCTCGATAGCGAAATAAATACTTCTTTTCTCTTAAACGAGCACGGTGACCCCCTACTTTTTTTCCAGATATTTGCTAAGAACAGATAAAGAACATATTTGAAAAAGAAAAAAGTTTGATAGCAGAACATGATTTCTTTTGGAAAATAGTTCCCTACTGGGTGTATTTTGGCCAAGATAAGGACTTCAAGCTAACCACGAAACTGCGCGAAAAAGTCCAATATTCCCTCAACCAGGCAATCAGAAACGGCTCAAATGAAGCAATACTGCCTGTGAAAAAACGAAGCTTTGCTTTCAAGATAAAATTTTGTGTCTTTCAAGTAACCGAGACTTATTTCTGTATGAAGGTGATTCGAATTTTTAACGCACACCTAGTAAAAATACCCAATTTTAAGAGCCTGCTGACGCGTAAACGAGCACGGTGACCCCATTTTTTATTGCATTTTTTCAATGTTCAGATCATGAATGTTAACTATGCCAAGTTTCAAAAAAGTTTGATAGTAGAACAATTTCAAGGGAATTACCTTAAACTGGTTTAGTGACTGTCAACATTAGCTTGGTTTTGGAGAGAAAAAATAAGACAGGGAATACGTGTTGACTTGTTAGCCCCTGAACTGACTATCGGGGTGTTAAATTACGTTTTGAGGTATTATCAACTCGGGTTTTTTAAAATTTTTCTCAGAAATGTTATATCCTCGAGTAATTGGTGCGTCAATCAGTTACCTGATAGGCCTTCTCTCTCCCACATGGCCAAAAATAATTGTTTTGATAATGTTCTTAAAGTTGCTTTCAAGTAACGTTAAGCATTAATGCAGAACAAGAACTATTTTAACCTTAATTAAAAATAACTTCATCATTAATACCTGGTAATTGTTCAAAGCATTGAGTTCTTTGGTCGTGTATAAAAAAAAAGAAGACAAAAGAAGAAATCGATAAGACAATCCACCTGGACTATTGAGAAGATCTGGATGGACGTTATTGATACTAAACAAGGAACAAATTCTTACAACGTTAAAAACAATATATAGATAACCACAAAATCATGAAACAAATGAGAAGGAACCGGCCTTGAAACAAAGTATAATAGGTTTAATAAAGCATAGATCAACGCTATAGGACTGAACTTTATTTATTTATTTATTTATTTATTTATTTATTTTTTACATTACGTGCCCTGCCAACAAGTGACGTTAGCAGTGTGTTGTTTGTTTCTTGATTCCAGACAGCACAGTCAATTGCTATTCAATAAAATAGCATATTGGCATATTGCTTACACGAACGCGGTATTTAGTTGAGAATTAATACAATAACTGTTCTGCAGTTTTAGAAGTTGATTTTACTTCCCGAGAATGCTGTTTTTGGTTTTTTCGTTGTTAGCAACGCAGTTTAGCGAGTCTCTAAAGATATTTTATGACATATTTCCTGATACCTTTTCACAGATATCGCCCCATGCATGTTTACTGCAGAGTTCCAACGCGGAAAATTCAATTTGAAGCGTAATGTTCGACTTTTTGCCCAAGGCAGCTGAGAAACGAAAGCGAAGAATATCTCAACCAATTACCGTTTAACCAGGAGCATTTTGACGTATTGTTTACATTTAATTCTTCTACATAATTTCGCAATATGAGTTTTATCGTATAGTTTGCAGTAAGTGTTCGTCATTAGAACTGCCGGAGACCAATCAAAAAGATCAAAGCTTCTTTTTGAAAAGGTAAGCTTAATGAATTTCTAAACTTCTGGGTGATTATTTTTATTGTATTGCAAAAGTCAAACCATTTGGGGGTTGATTGCTGTTAAACATCCAATTAAATTCAATTAGAAAGTGAGAAAACGTTTGCACTCAGTTTGTGGTAATAAACCGCTGATTATAGAGTCTTATGACTTAAATGAGGCCCATGTTAACAACATCAAATTACTGGAACGCGTGTCCTCTGCGTTACATTTATTTTATTGTTTTAGAGAAAACTTGTTTGCGTCTTATTTACTATCCAACATCTAAAAACACATCAGTATTTGAAGTCAAGTCTCCTATGATCTGTCGATAAAGGAAAATATGTCATGCAGTCATTTACAAAATAGAGAAACAGGGGGACCTACAGGTTAATAAAACTCTTTAAAGCTCCTAAAAAATTGAGCGTGGCATTGCAAGCTTTCCAGTAATAAGCATTTGAAAACTTAAAAATTCCCAAATAAAGACTTGTATCGCCTAGACTATAGCCCTAAATATTATTAATAGGCGACCCATCGCATTATTTTTGTTCCCAGCAAACAAGAAAGTTATAGCTATCCCGCCAATGATGAGAACAATTATTGGCCAAAGAAACGACGATAAAGGAGAATTTGGAAGTTCCAGGCTGTAACATCTACGAAATTTCCAAATTACTAAATATTTTTTGATAAAATTAAAAGAAAGCTCGTAAGGACATAGTTTATTTTAATTTGGACTGACTGCGTCGCTCGAATGAATATTCCAAGGGCATAATTTGTATGTCGGCAGTCAAGTTATCGATGTCTGTAATTTTTAGATTAAAGGGTCTTTGATGCAAAGACAAGATTCAGGAAGATCAAGCAGAGAAAGAACTTTCCCAAAACAGGATGTTAAAATCAAGCGTGATAGTTTGAGGCTGATTAAAAATGAGATAAATTAACGAGTTGAGTATTAATGAGAAAAAATACTAAGCTACATTCAGTGATGCACAGTTAGTTATGTAAAAATACCTGGAAGTATTAATGTTCTTCGTACAGATTACAACAGATCAGTTGCCGCGCTCCAATGTTGAACATAAAGAACAGTCGAAAAAACGCATCAATTCGACATGAAACTGTTAGCCTGCCGTTTAGCTCAGAGTACTGCTGTAAAACTGAAGATAAAATGAATTCCCTTTAATCTTAAATCTTTCAATAAATTGTTGTAAGAGTTTTGAACGCTTGGTTTTTGGAAATCTAAACGAGAAGTATAAAACAGAATTGCTCATTCACTTGACATCTAAGTATTTTAAGTAAAACAACGGAAGGTTTCTGCACTTAAACATTCTCAGGTTAGAACAAGAAAAATACTGAACTTAACGAGTAATGGCCGAGTTATGTCAAGTTGTGCAGTCAGGTAGCAGAGTTGCATAGTTCTCTTTTGCTTAAAATTGTCATTTTTTAAAAAACCTCAACCAAATGATCTCTTTGCAGTGTGACTGTTTTTCATTGCTGAGTTGACCGTAAAACCTCCTCACCAGGAACTGAAGTTTCTTATTGGCAAGGTATGTTAAAGACTTTCTGAATTTTAGGGGCACCATAACATAATAGTCGTAGAAAAGACAAGCGTCCTGTCGTTAAAAATAGCACACTAAACAAAGTTAGTTCTTCGACTTAGTAAAACTAGAGCCTTTGATATCCCTGAACAGATTTTAATTTCTGAAGAAGCTGAAAGAGAGTCTTTAAAGAAAAGAAATTTCGGATACATTGCGTCGTTTAGTGAAATTAAGGTCGGCACACACGATGGGACTAGTCTCTGCGACTAGTCCCTGCAACAAGTCGCAGGGACTAGTCGCATCGATCGTGTGAACTGGCCATTGTTGCTTCAAAAACTAGTCGCAGGGACCAACTTTAGTCCCTGCGACTAGTTCCACGAATTCAAACCAGTTTGAATTCGTGGGACTAGTCGCAGGGACCAAATTTTGGTCCCTGCGACTAGATTTTGTGGCAAAAATGACCAGTTCACACGATGTGACTAGTCCCTGCGACTTGTTGCAGGGACTAGTCGCAGGGACTAGTCCCATCGTGCGTGCCGACGTTTATAAAGCCATTAACAAAGTCGCTCACCGAAATCGGTTTTGCCAAGCGCAGTGAGCCGGTCTACATTTGGCCAAAGCTTCGCGGCTCTCAACCAGCGAACGTTCGTTCTTAAAGTTCAATCATAAATGAAGACAATAACGTTAATGATAGAAAACAGTTTAATTTAGTGAGATCGAGTATTCAGGGAGTAAAAGTATGCTTCATTCTTAGCTAATATTGTCTTAACAATTGATTTGAGAGTTTCGAAACGAACGTTCCATAGTTTTTTAAACACGAAAAGCATCAAGAAGATCAAGCAGCGAGGAATGTTAATGGACGCAGCTTAATAATTTAAAGTCTTAACTTTAGGCGAGATGTTTCAGATGCCAGTAGAAAGGGAATTTGGTGAGGTTGAGAATTATTGAGATGAGACGTGTGCTACCTTGACAGGGAATAGAGCAGTTTCCCCCAAAAAAAGACTGTAGCCTTTTTTGACATAAATGAATGCGAAAATTAGATGGTCATCGCCAAAGCAAATATCATTCTCGAGGAAAAACAGCAAATGTCTTGCCGAGAAGTTTCTCAGTAATTATATATAGAACGTTAAGTTTAAGTACTGTGTTATCACCAATAAGAAAAAGTTTTGTGTGGGAAACTTTTACACACTGAATGTTACATTTGCAGTTTGAATGTTTTGTATACGAACTCTGTTAACAGGGCCGTATCCAGAAAAAAAAAAAAAGAACTTGAGAGCAGCAATGTCCAAGAAAAACTTATGACTGAGGCAATCGGTCCATGGTTGAGTTTTCTTCCTAGGTATTAAGAGTTTTTATGATGACTATAAACAACAAAAGCGAAAGAAATGACTGAGGCAAGTGCCTCAGTTCGCCTGTTACTAGCTACGGCCCTGCGTATGGAGTTTCTAGATTTCAGTTCAGCAAGCAAAGTTGAAATTTATGTAATCGCCATACAGTTATACTAAGATCTATTTATCGCTACACGTAAGCACTATTGTATTGAAGGTAGATTACAAGTAATTCTTAGGTGCATTTCAATTTATATCTTGTAATTTATTTTCTGTTCTTTATTCTTTTTTATAACATAGATAGGACCATGTGCGCGCTCTGATTGGTCAAAAACCTATGTTTTTAACAGAGTTTATATAATAACCAAATCAATGCGTGGTAGAACACTCGAAGAATTGTTCTATCAACATCCCGCGTGGTTTACCAGCCTATAAACCATAGAAACTTGTGGTCTATTGCCTAAATAAAACATAGAAAAAGCGTGTTTTATTGTTTTGCGCGCGTAAAATCTATATCATAAAGCAAATGAAGAAGCCTAAGCCGTGTATTACACTGTGATAAAACACTCCAGTCATTTGAGAACACTCGAGAAATGTAGAAAACACTCGCCTGCGGCTCGTGCTTTCTACATTTCTGTCGTGTTCTCAAATGCCTGTTGTGTTTTATCACAGTGTAATACACGGCTTAGGCTTCTTTATTTGTTAATTACAGTGGAACCTCGATTTAACGAAGTCCCTGGGGACCGGCCAAATTTGTTCGTTATATCGAAAACCTCAATATAACGAATTTGAGGCGAAACGACCAAAGTGTTCGTTATATCGTGGTCGTAGTCAATGACTGATTTGTAACACAGGTGACCGTAGAAATACTTTAGTGCCAATGTCTATGGCACATAGTAAGCCGTTGACTGAAAGGTTGCTGCGTCTTTACCAAAAGGATTACAGGATTTATTGACTTATCTTTTCAACGTTTATCTTCTGTCGCGTGTTGGCATTGTAATTCGTTATATCGAGGTAGATTTTACGTTTGGGCTTCCGGATTGTGTTCGTTATATCGAAGAATTCCTTATATCGAGGTTCGTTATATCGAGGTTCTATTCCATACATTTAACTGTAACTTTGACCAGGACACAGAATATCGTTCGCTATTTGGAGGACTTTGTTAAAAAGAGGTTCGTTAAATCTAGGTTCCACTGTAGTTGTTCTTTTCCTTTATTCAGTCAGTATTGTTCTTTTCTCCAAGCAGTATTACGTCTTTTGCATTAGCCAATGTAATGTAAATTTTATTGGTAAAAGGTGTGTCTTAGATAATAATAATAATAATAATAATAATAATAATAATAATAATAATAATAATAATAATAATAATAATAATAATAATAATAATGACGCGTGTGATATTATTTTCTCGTTACGTTTTGGCGTGAAGCACGTCTTCTATGTAGTTCAAGATAGAAATAAACCAACATTAAGTCAATAGTTATTGAGCAACAAAGAATATTAAACATTAGTCTTCCCTTCCTTTAAGTTTGGCTGGTTTTCATTTACACTAGGACTATTCACCAGGATCTAAAGTTTCCTATCAAGGTGGGTTAAAGTTTATGCCAAAATGTATGATAATGCCCATTGTGAGTTAAAACAGTTTAATAGCATGAAAAAGTACATTTTTTGCATGTACTGCTAACTTCATAAATACGTTACGGTGATGTGGTAAATTTAAACCTTATACAAAAATTTAAGGTAGCTCTCAACCTACTCCACAGAGTTTATTTAAACTTTCCAAAAAAAATGAATTTGCCATGCCTATAAACAAATCGATAATGAAAGTTGGGGTTGACCGAGCCTATTTTTGACTTATAAGCGCTTAAAGCTAAAATTAAGGGTTCCTGAGTAGGTCATATTGGTGAAATGTTTAGTTATTATATCGCACAATTGACAGCAGCTTGCTAAACAATGATTGGACAATTTTTTGATCCATGATTTTGGCATCAACTGAAGTAGAGTGGTTGTAATGACCCATAAGAATATACCCTTTGAAAGTTCTGAAAAAAAGTTTCGAACCACCTTAAAACAGTATAATAGCATGGAAAGTTCATTTTTGTGTGTGTACATCGCGAATTGCATATTTTGAATACCATACACCCTCCTCCTTGCACTAAGACTGTTGTAACAACAGTGACTTGTTCTCAACGTGATAAACTCATCTCAGATTGGAAGAAAGGAACGATTTTCTTCGAGAAAGGAAATTTATTCCACGTCATTAACATTATCTTACCAGTTCTACTCCAATTTAGAGCTTTCGAAGCGCATCGAAGGTTTATCAAAATTTACAACAAAAAGTTGCAGATTTGCTTTCTCAGTTTCATATCAATTACCTTATTATATATATATATATTTTTTTTTTTTTGAAGAATGCGTATTTATCCTCCAACGTGAAATTTCAAGGGAACGGCCTCTACAATGGTAAGTTTCAGAATCGTTTCAACTGTTATTGTCACACGTGTGAATATATAAAATATCATATATTTGAATTGAGGAGAAAGACAGCATTGATCATCGCAGTTATCCACGAAAAGTAAGAAGCTGCGAAGTTAAAGCCTGAAAAAAATTCACACTTAAACTGGACTCGAACCAACGAACACCTCAGCATGCTGCGAGTAGTCTTTTGCGTTAGTTCTGTACCAACGGAGCGTTCTGATGGGCTGTTGAGTTTGTGCATATTATTAAAATTGCATGTCATTAATGAGCTTCGGGCAATGCTCAGAAACTCTTCGGGAGATGTTCGGAAGCATTCGGAAATGATCGGGTTACCATGGCAACAATAGTTTTGGTCAGCATAGAGTTACCATGGCAACACTTTCGTAAAGGGATCACCAAAAGTCCCCTCATCCATGTGGGAGGTGTTACTCTGTCCCCTATGACTGAAACGCATGCGCAGTGACACAAACACAATGTTTTTACTGTTAAAAGAAAAGAATGTTAAAAGAAAAAGATAAAAGACTACAAATTTGCATGCGCATGTAAGTGAGAATCCAAGATGACGGAGGTTATTTTCAACAAATCAAGAGCCGAATTAATAATGCAAGCTGGTGGCATCGGCTTGGACACCCTGAGCACCAGTGAAACCTGGAAATGAGGCCGCAGCTTCCCACAGGAAGGAGGATGAACGCAGGATGCAAAAGCCTGGGATCGCTCTTATGGATTTCCATAGGAACTTAATTGTTAAAAATCTTTCAATGTTCTGTGGCTCTAAACCAGAGGAGTCGTCTGGCAAGGGTGTCACGCCTCTCCCACTCATTTTACGCGCTAGCATCCTGCCATCTGCCGCTTAATGTTTGCAGCTGGATTTCAGTATAATTTTCTACGTTTAACGGATAGTTTTTAAGACTGAAGCCGTCAAAAGTTGTTCTGCTACTCCTTGTTTTAGTGCAGTATCATTAAAACTTCAATTGGTCAGGGTAGGAAAATTTTGCTTTCAGGTCACGCACTTGGAAGCCTAGTTGATTCAACTTTAACGCGCGAATGACGTGTGAACCATGCCATGCGTGATGCGCAGAACTTGTACGCACTAACAAAAATAGGCACCCTCTATAAGCGCAGCTTCAAAGCTTACGATTGTTTTTGCAAACTTTTCTGATTAATATAGTGCCTTCTAGTGATGGCTAAAACATGAGCAGCTGTTTGGTTGTTTATAGTGGCGAGCGAGGCGTGGGCGATCAATTGGAAATGAACAACACCCAGACAGCGGCTGTCCTACAAGTGTTCATCACACATGGGAAACGAATATGTAATTCTCGTTGCTTTTTCTTGTGTTTTAAAAAGTGTATGGTTTTCTCGATAAGTTGGTCTATTCTGTGTGGAAATTTTAGAATGTCTATTCTAATATGTTGAGATTAACTGCACCTTCACGTGCTGTAAATTGTTCTTTGAATTGACCCTTTCCTATTGAGATTAATGACCTTGTTAGTATATTTAGCTTTAACATTTTAAGTGGTTCCATTGAAATTTATTATGCCGAAACCTCAATTAAAAACTATTCGAGACAGCTGAAAGTCGAAACGGGACAATGTTCATCTATTATTCAACACCTTAGAATTTGGCAACTTGTTAAATTCAGTTCTTCTGAGACCGCTCACCAGGTACGAAATCTTTCATTGTCATTGTAAAGGTAGGTTGACTGACTCAGTAAGCTTTCTCCTGGTTGTTTTTCATTACCTTAGGTCTGTCCTCTCTCCAGGAAAAATATTGTTGTTTCACCTGTTAGTCAAACCTCTCTTGGGGTGCAGCGCTAAAGGATTGTTCTTTATAAGGCAGCACATTTAAATTCAAAGTCTGTTAAGCAAAAACCGAAAAAAGTGTTGTTCTTATTAGGTTTTGAGACAATCCGATTCTACTTTTTTCTCTACCTGAAGAGATAAAATACTACACTGACAATATGTATGAGTGAAGAACATGCAAGTAGCCATGTAAAAGATCATCGCATTCGAACTCTGGTCTTTTGCGGTACTGTTATTTTACCGTTTTTATCTAGAGCTCTCTGCAAAACTGAAAAGCTTGATCTTGATCTAGAACGGATGAAAAAACACACGATCAAAGTCCTTATATGATTATAACGACAACAAAAGCTACATATTTCTGTGGTGTCCTTATTCAAGAATATAAAATAAAACGTAGAGGAAATCGAACTTACCTCCCACGACTTGAGTTGCTCACCAGGCTGTTGATTTAGGTTTTTGTCATATGAACTCCTTAATAGCGAGAAACAAAATAGCTAATCTGTGAAAGTTCGTCGAGATCTCTTTATCTTGAAGTTTGATTTTGCGAGCGTTTGTAACTCAGCTTCACTCTAAGGTTTCAAAGAAACAGTTGTTTTCAAATTCACCTTGATTGTAGCTCTAAAATATTGAAAAGCGATCTTTAACAAAAATATTCTTTTCAGAGTGACTATGACGAAACAGAGAAAGTAGGCTTACACTATTGAAGAATTTTACGGGTTGTAACATTTTAAAATGTTAATACTCTTTGAAAGGTAGTCATGAGGAGCAAGGCAATTCAATTTATAATTGATAGCGGTGTTTGTCTGAATATTCCATGGGCTAAACCTGCTGCCTATTTCGGCGTCCTGCCAATAGAAATGGTTCAGTAGTAAAGACTTTATTTGCCTCAGCCATAAAAAAAGCTTTGATCCCAAGACAAAGCTTCGGCAGAATTAATTCCCCCGTGATAGTTTTGGCCGAGTTGAGTGTTATGGGAATAACTGATACCACATTCTTGCCGACTGTTTACTTTATTTAGGTTTAGGTAAAAGAGGTTTAGGTAAAAGAGCTTTAGGTATTCCTGTTCTCGACACAAATCATATAAGGAGCGTACATTAAGCCCAGTTAAGCCATAATGGTCAGTCCCGAAGAAAGAGCAAACTTAAAATAATTTCGTACTAGTGAGATGCACGTAAAAGATGGTCTCATGGGGTTAAGCGTCAACTGTAAAATCCGCCATATTTTTACCGTCAACCGTGAAATGACCAGCTACTATTACCCGAAAAATATCCTAAATATCCTTAATCACTCAAGGACTCAACGAACATCTTAAATAGGGTCAAATTATGTTGTTTAAAATGATCATTTTAATATATCGCAAAAATATAGTTCTTCCTATCCAAACAACTTATCTAGTTGCAATTTAAATGTTTCTCGCCGCCGGAGCTGCTTAAGGTTCATTAACTCTCTCTAAACATTTTCTGATAAGTCTTACTTCAGGTCTGTTATGTCTGCCAACATGATATCTCTCGTTTTCACGCTGATGAGAAACAAAATTATTCATTCGTTCACGTTGTAGTTTGATCTGTAAAAGGCTTCTCCGTCGGTTAATTCTTTAGTGATAGACCATTAATAGATTCTGATTGAAAAAAAGCACCAAACATTGTCATCACTACATAAGAATGGAAGAACTCTGTCAATACAAAGAAAGAGCTGCTTAGTTCTTTGCGTGCGAAAAAATGTGTCTAGACATTGTGAAGTGGAAATGTTTAAATTCTGAGCTCAAGTTAACAGCATTATTTTTTAACGCTATAAATTTGTAAAGGTTCACAATAGGAGCACTTTAGCCTGGAAAAGAAATAACGACATTGTTATTTTTGATACAGATACTGCTTCGATTCGAGTGCCTGCGTTCCAGACAGTCCTAAACCGCTGGCGGTGCAGTCTTTTTATAGACTTCTTTGATGTCGGAGCATCGTGATCGTCGCTTAGGAATTCTCCTGACTGTTTGACACCCACTGAATCGTCGATTTTACAAAGGCTTTTCAGGTCTGCTTCTAATTTTTCTGTTTGCTCATCAAGTCCTAACATAGAACCTTGTGGAATACCACATATCACATTACAGAAGTCAGACTGACTCTATAAAATCATTAAAGGTTTGCTGCTTTTGGTTAGATAAGTAGGACTGAGAACATCTAAAAGAAAGACAATCGACACCATAGAGTTTAAGCTTTTCGGTTAGAAAAGTGTGGTCCGTCTTGACAAAGAATTTCAGTTTTCAAATTTAGAAATATCACACCATTAAACTTTTTGCCAAACAGCTCAAATGCACGGTAGGAAATTATAGAGCAGGAATGTTCCAGATTTGCCTGGGAGATTTGGTGTTGAGAGCAAAATCGCCTCTGCTCAGATGTAACATATCAATTCTTCCGTTTTTCATGCTATATTATAATGAAACCGCAACCAAAACAGTGTTTCTGTGTTTAAATGCTAAAAACTGCGCATTCCTCTCCTGCGTCCATTTGCAGTTTTTCTAGTTTTTCCGAAAGAACATAAAAACACCAACTTCTATGTGGTAAATGGATTGATGCCCACATTTTATACATTAATTTGTAGAAGCCGATTTTTCATCATGATTGTTAACTTTAGAAACCAGATGAAACTTTCTCGTTCCACCGTCGCTCGACTGATTGATAAAAGTTAAATGAACAAAAACTGTAAATTTTTGGACTTAAAATATTCATACAAATTCTTTGCACATAAGTCGAAATGTGAATTTCGAAGTATTAACTTCTTTAAGAAGCAGCTGAAAGGAAGTAAAGACGAAATTAGTGTCTTCCAGGTTGGATGCGTCGTCTGTCAAATAAATCTTTGAATGACAAGATGATTCTGAAAACTGGTTTAGTGACTGTCCACATGAGTGAGGTATCGGAGGGAACAACGTCAGAAAAAAGCAAATATTAGGCAAGAAATGCACGTTGACTTGTTAACTTTTGAAGTGTCTATTGGAGTATTTTGAAATCGGATATTTTTCAAATGTCCCCAGAAATGTTATAACTGAGAGCAATTTGTCGTTCACGTCAATAAGCGACGCGTCTTTCTGTAGCTTGGCCAAAAGTAATGTGTGAATGTTCGTAGAAGTTACTTTGAAGCCAAGTTAAGCATTAACGCAAAATAAGAACTACATTTTAACCTTAATTAAAAAGAATATTATCGTTGAAATAATAGCCTTTACTATTACATGGTAAATGTTGAAAGCATGGAGTCCTTTGGTCGTGTATGAAATAAAAAGAAAACAAAAGAAATCCGAGAAAACAATTCACCTGGACTACTGAGAGGATCTAGGCGGACATGGTCATTGATACTGAACGTCATTGACACAATAGATGTATAACCACAAAATCATTAAGAAAGGAGAAGGCACCGGCCTTTCATAAGGAAAGTAGAAAAGGTTTTCTAAAACATAGATCAACGTTATAGAACTAAACTTAATTATTACGTGTCCTGACAGAAAGTTTTAATTACGTTAGTAGTGTGATGTTTGTTTCTTGATTCCAGACAGTTCAGTCAATAGTTATTCAACAGAATAGTATATTGATGTATTGATGTATTGTTCACACGATTCGGCTCTGCAAAACCAATATTTTGTAGATATTCAGTTCAAATAATACTGTTCTCCAGTTCTCTTTAAAGTCAGTTAAATAATTCTCGATAGTGTTTTGCTATTTTTTAATTAGCAACGCAGTTAGCGAGTGTCTAGGACATATTTCATGACATATTTCCTGATACCTTTTTCTACCCAGATATCGCCTCATGCATGTTCAGTGCAAGTTATCATGCGGAAAATTCAACTTAAGCGTGATGTTTTTGGTCCAGACGCTGAAAAGCGAAACGGAAAAATATTCAACTTATTAGTATTTAACGCCAGAGCAATTTGACATATTGTTTACATTTAGTTCTTCTACTTAATTTCGCAATATGAGTTTTATCTTACAGTTCGCTGCGACTGTCCTTCATTAGCACTGAGACCAATCACTAAGATCTAAGTTTCTTTATGACAAGGTGGGCTTACTGACTTTCTAAACGTTTTTGACTTCTTTATATTGCATAGTAATAATTAAATGATTTGGCCCAGTGTTAGGATGGTTAAAAACATTGTATTAAATTCAAGACAACCAAGTAATTAGAAATCGAAGGGAACGTTTTCCACACCTTTTGAGCTAATTAGTTTCAACTCTTTCTTTTTCTTTTCCTTACTATTAATGCAGGTAGTGCCATTATATAATAAAAAATAAAATCTACAACTTAAAGCGGCCCATGTGCGTTAAGAGCATCACCGTAAGTGGAACGTGTGTCTCCTGCGTTGCAGTTATTTCACTGTTTTAGAGTTTAGGATCAGTATCTGAAAACAAAACAGAATGCGAATGGCAAGTCTCCTCTGATCTGTTGGTAAGGGCAAATATTATTATCATTGGTATTGTGGTCGTTTCAATTATAGACGAAATTCAAAACTTTATATTAAATTCCCCTAGGCTTTAGACAAAAAAAAAATTAATATAGCGATCTTTCGCAACATTTTGCTTTACGGTCAAAAGCTATTGTGAAATTTGCGGGCTGCAACATTTCGAAAATATTAAATACACTTTCAAAGAACTAAAAGGAAACCATACAAGAAGCAAAGTCATTTCAATCCGAACTGGCTTAGTTGTTCGTCTGAATATTCCATGGGCTAAACTTAAGTTTTATCGGCAGACAAGTTATCGACGTCTGTATAACTTTCAGATAAAAGGGTCTTCGAAGCAACAACAAAGATTCAGGAAGATCAAGCGGAAAAAAGATTTTTCGGTGAAGCTTTTCGGTGAATCAAGCGAGATAGTTAGAGACTGATAAAATGAGAGAATTTAACGAGTTGAGTATTATTCAGAAGAAAAGTAAACTACATTCCAGTGATCCACAATTAGATATGTAAAAATACTTGGAGGTATTTCTGTTCTTGGCACCGATTATCACAAATTCATTGTCACGCTCCAATGTTGAACATAAAGTACAGTCGCAAACATGCATCAATTCGACATGAAACGTTTACCCCGACGCAGAGTACTGCTGTAAAACCGAAGATAAAATGAAATCCCTCTAATCTCTAATAATTCAACTGTTGTAGGAGTTTTCAACGTTTGGTTTTTGCACATAGCGCGGAATCTGAAACAGAATTACTCATTCACCTCATATCTAAGTATTTTACGGAAAAGAACGGAAGGTTTTTGGATTTCAATATTCTCAGGTTAGAACAAGAAAAATACTGAACTTAACGAGTAACGGCCGAGTTATGTCTTCAAGTTGTGCAGGCAGGTAGCAGAGTTGCATGGTTCTCACCTGCTTAAAATTGTCATTTTTTAAACTCAACCAAATGATCTCTTTGCAGTGTGACTGTTTTTTATTGCTGAGTTGATTGTAAAACCTTCTCACCAGGAACTGAAGCTTTTTATTGGTAAGGTAGGTTAAAAACTTTCTGAATTTTTACTGGCATAAATGTTATTGTAGGTATATCCTATTTAGTGAATGTAAGAAAAACATAAACAAAGAGCCCAGTGCTATAATGAGAGCTCTTCAGAATTATATTTAACTGCAAAGTCAGCTAGGAAAATATTGTACACGATTCTGGGGCAATACCGTCACTTTTATGTTTTGCTTTATTTTTAGTCCAAAAGACTGCTTTGAGGTTTTCCGCAGGCAAGTTCATTTTCATTTAACGCAGATTGATATTATGTCATTTTCAAAAGGTAGACAGTCACCGGATAACAGTAAAAACAACTACTGTTCAATGGGACACCATAATATAATAGTTGTAGAAAAGGCAAGCATCCCGCCGTTAAAAAAAACAAAAAAAAACAAAAAAAAACAAAAAAAAAAACAAAAAACAAAAAAAACAAAGAGTTAGTCCTTCGACTTAGTATAACTAGAGGCTTTAATATTCCTGAATAACTTTTAATTTCTGAGGCACCTGAAAGGGAAGTCTTTAAGGAAAAGAAATTTTGGATAAATTGCGTTGTTTAGTAAAATAATTAAGCCATTAGCAGAGTCGTGCACTGAAATCCGTTTTGCCGAGCGCGGTAAAGTGGTCTTCATTTGGCCAAAGCTTCACGGCTCCCAATCACTGAACGTTCGTTCCTACAGTTCAGCCATAAATGAAGAAAATAATGTCAATGATAGGGAACAATTCAATTAAGTGAGGTCGAGTATTCAAAGAGTAGAAGTATTCTTCATTCGTAGTTAATATTGTCTTAACAACTGATTTGAGAGTTCCGCAACAAACGCTCCATAGTTTTTTGAAGACGAAAAGAATCAACTTCGAAAGATCAAGCAGCGAGAAAAGTTAATGGGCGTAGCCTAATAAGTCCGGTTAACTTCAGGCGAGATTTTTCAGAAGTCAGTAGAAAGGGAATTTGGTTTGCTTGAGAATTATTGAGATGAGACGTGTGCTTCCTTGACAGCGAATAGCGCAGTTTGCTAACACACTGTGAATATTACATTTGCAGTTTGAATGTTTTGTATACGAACTCTGTTATCAAGGCCGTAGCCAGAAAAAACTTGTGACTCAGGCAATGTCCATGAAAAACTTATGACTGAGGCAATCAGCCCATGGTTAAGTTCTCTTCCTAGGTATTAAGAGCTTTTATGATGACTATAAACAACAAAAGCGAAAGAAATGACTGAGGTAACTGCCTCGGTTGAGCTGTTACTAGCTACGGCCCTGGTTATGGATGTTTCTAGGATAATTTGGTTTTATCAACTGAGTTGATAATGTGAATTCGCCACCGTAAAGAGATTCGAAAGCTGATGTTTCGAGCGTTAGCCCTTCGTCGGAGCGAATCGCCCGTTTTTAGTGCTTACTAAAATTAAGTTCGTTTTGAAAAGTTTAACTCCAGTGGGAGACTAGAGAAAGTGCAGACAGACAGTCATTTCCAAAAGTTGAAAATAAACCAGTCAAGCGAGTTAGTACACTCTACAGTAACATGGGGGTACGAAGGGAAAGCCTGTTGAGTCGAACACGTGATCAGATCAAGTTCTCGCAGCAGTCTAATAGAGTTCCGCATCGCAGACTCGGTCACACTTCCCCTGCCTTTTCCTCTTCAGAGTTAAACGTCAATTAAAGGTGTCTTGTCATGAAAAACCGATACGAAAAAAATGAAGAAAACTTTCCTCGATAACTACTTCGCATATCTCGCACATCAGTCAAAGTGATGATAATTTTGAGTGTTAACTTTTTTAGAAGCAGCTGAAAGGAAATCGAAACGAAATTAGAGTCTTCCAAGTTGAATACGTTGTCGACTGTCAAATTATCAAGGTGATCAAAAACTGGTGTAGTGGCTGTCAACATTAGCTTGTTTTTGGAGAGAAAAACTTAAGAAAGCAGCAAAAATAAGACAAGGAATACGTGTTGACTTGTTAGCCCCTGAACTGACTATCGGG
>JAHPZR010056030.1:5000-15176 GCA_019787425.1 Platygyra sinensis | reverse complement strand
TACGTCACTTCCGCTTTTTTTGCTAAAACGTCACATCCGTCTACCCAGATTTCTGCTAACGCCGTTTTTCCCCTCTCTGCAAAAACTCATCCATTGCTTCGCAATGAATGAGTTAAAAAAGCAAGTTGTGAGCCATTATAATAGAGTACTAAAGCGGTTATGTCACGCTTCCATGGCAACCAAATTTTCAGTTCTAAACAAACGCTCGTGAAACAAGATGGCGGTGCAGTGACAATTGCTTCTCTGCTTTCTTTCTTCGAAAATGAGAATAAATCCGTTTCACGAGGTGAATATCACTTCAAATCAAACAATGTGGAAAGCTTTAGTACAAGTCAAGGTGTTTTGAAGAGACAGGTTCGCGCAAGTATGAAGAAAATAGTGTATAATGTGACGATAAGTGAAATGTGGTAAATGGCCAACATTGAACTGAAAGCTTATAGAAAACTACTGTTAAACTTTCTTTATTATAATTTTCTTTTTGGATATACCTTGACCGAAACAATGTGATTAAATCGAGCCGGTGCAAGTGACCACGGGGAGCTTACAAATGTAGCCATGATGCAGCTTTGTTCATCTACGGAAATTATAACTTGCGTCGGACTGATGTTGTCTGTTCATGGAAAAATAGGAATGCACCCGATATTTCTCGGAAATCTATCGCTGAAATGTTTCCTCCAACGTAACAAAGGTAGGATATACAGCCTTACTCCAACAACCAAATCAAGGAGGTCGAGAACTGCGAGAAACGCTGCATTCATGCAGAGCTCCTGGAACTCCAAGCGTATGGAAAGTTCACTGGCCAGGATTGTCTCTCTGATCTGCAGCCAAAGAACTGATTTGATTTACAATTTCCCTATCTTTTAATTTTCATCTGATAAACTCTAGTTGTTCAGCAGCAGTTGATAGAGTGAGAAATTCTTCGGGAAAATTAATTCTTCCACTGTTGAGACAGGAAGATCCCACAGTTGTTTTGGCTCAGGGCTTAACAGCCAACGTGGGGCGATTGACTGCAATCGATTTTGGCTCCTCCTTCAATACTAATAGGGTTACCCCATCCCTTCTTCTCTATTTTGCAATTCCAGCTGAAATATAATGTCTGCATGACAGTGTAAATGTATGAAGGACTAGACCTTAATATCTTAAAATCCTAAAGTTCAGCATTTTCCCATGGATTCTACATTTTGCTATGGTCTTTGTAGCCCTTGCTTCACTTTCAGTGAATGCCCCATTGTTTAGAAAAGGTGGTATATTCACTGAGACACCATCTGGTACAAGGTCCTGAATCAGAAAGCCTTTGTCTGCTACGACCAAATCCTCAGCAGTCAGTTGATTTAACAATCCAGATTGTTGCACAATTGTTTTATCAGATATTGAACCTGGCCATATGCTCCTGAGATGTAGGTAATTACCCCCAATGACTGTAAACTAAAGAGTGCATTCCTCTATAACTTTAGTAAGTAAAATTTTGCTGGCTCATTAATCCTGGGGTGGCAATCTCAAGGGCCTGTCCAATGTCTTCAATGTCGTGCAAGACCCAAATTGATAAAATGATGATAAGGCAGACAGTTTGTTCTTATCCCTAGAAGGGACTGATGTCATGAGGTCAGTAAATTGAATGGATAACATGGATGATTGGGGTAACAATATTTGCAATTGTAGATACACTACAGCTAAATAATTTAGCGAGATGAAGATTTCTGTAATTTTGTCTGACTTTCATAAATGTAAACAAATATTTGGTCTTCGAATCTGATTGATTCGACTCTCCAGCCAGCAAAGTATAATTGATTTGATCTTTGAACCTTTCTGTATAACTGACAACAGTGTCGAAGACATCTCTAGTCTTCATCCAGTGTAAAAACTGTCTAAAGATTTTTTAAGTATCCAATCTTTTTTGTCAACTCCGTTATTTCCCTCTTTGCTTGTTTTAGCTCTGCTTCTAAACTGAAAATTCCTCTGTGCCTGACTCAGATCTCTCAGGGATTGAGCTAATTCTCCCTTGCAGCCTCTATCACTTCTTGCATACATACTATACATTCTCCTTCCTGGCTGGCTCATTTCTTTCTCTCTTTTTTTTCCTCTTCATTATTCACTTAAACGAAAGGGACTTTTAAAGTCAAAATAGGAGAACCAGTAATAACCAAACAAAAAAGATAAAAACACCGACTTGAACGTGACAAATACATGCAATGTGAGCGACATGGCCACCGCCATTCAACAATCGATCGTGCAAACGTACCGTACTTTCGGTCTCACTGCATTCTTCAATTTGAAAAAGTATATGACAACGAAATCCTTACTGACCTCTATAGACGAATCCACTTTGTATTCATCCGCTTTTTTTCCTGCTAACGTGGGGGAGGAAGATTGCGTGACGAGCCCAAAGAATGTCTGCGTAGGAGGCTACACTATTCCACAATCCATGCCATTCCTTATTTTTTGATCGAGATCATTTGCGGTCCGGGATCATTTGCGCTCCAATTTGGGGATCATTTGAGGTCCGGGATCCTGGGATCATTTGCGGACCCGTAGAGATGATCTGTAGATACACAAAAAGTGCCAGGCGTCGCAGAGTGTTGTCCCCCGCCGCGCCCCTGCGTTCGGAGTTCTCAACCCGTGTTTTCAACGCCAAGAGGTAGGTTTTCGCGTAAGTGATTTACCTGAACGCTTTTTATCCTGGATTTGCTTTTATGCCACGTACAAATCAGAAAGGTATGTAAACCGGTCTTTTTTAGAAAAAGTTTAAATATATTTTTTAGCAAATGAGTGAAACTAGGACTTCTTGTTGCCATTTGAAAATCAACCACTGCTGTTATTGTTTGGAAATTCAATATGGCGGCCTCTTCAATTTCTTGTGTTTTTCGAAGTTTTCGGTCGCTAATGGCCTTCTGTGAGCTCATAAATAAGGGATTTCTCACCTTTTAAGGTTTATTATTCGAACAGCAGTAGATGTTATCTGAGAAGCTTAAAATTTGATAATTCCAGGGTATCATAGCCTGCGAGCAGGCTCACTTGTTTGGGTAGGGTATCACGGTCAAAGGCGACAGAGAACCGAGAACCGGCGAAGCCGGCGAGCTCGCGGTTGCAGCTCCCGCACCTTTGCCCGCGATGCCCTATTGTTGTTTACTCCTGTAGCTGCCATGTGCTTCTTGCCGAATTTCGCACCTCGCCTACATTCGATATTTTTTTAAAATTTCTTTCGGTGGTTTTTTGTTTTGCACTTGTGCAGAGGTTGCCATGTGCTTTTTGTTTGCCAATAAATTTTTTTCAATCCTTTGTATAATCATACAAAAACAGTTAATTTTGTTAATGAAATTTTTTACCTTATTAACCTTATTGTGTCAATATTTCTTTCAGAAATTGACGTTATAGTGGTTATCTTGCTTTGCTGGACACGTTTCAGTTTTTTTGAACTACAACTGTACAGCTTGTTGTCACTAAAATTTTAGTGCACTTGGTTTCAGTTACTATAGAACTTCTGAAATGCAAATTTTCAGCATGTCAACATTCATTAATAAATAATGGTGGTCACTGAGCAAGATTTTGATTTATAGCAATTTCAGGGACTTGACGGAACAAAATAAGTGAATGACAACGATTTCTACACAAACTCTCTACAATGCCTCTGTCTGATAATAGTTAATTTGCTATATCACGCAACTCGAATTGTTCATGCCATAGCGTGATGCTTATAGGAACAGAGTGCGCAAAGCGATAGATCACGTACTGATTTAATTATATTTTAGGGATATGAAATACAATAGGGTTTAGCGACTCAAGAATATAACCGCAGTATTGTTGTAATTAAACTCCATGCATGGCACGTATAAGCCATTGATGTAAGACCTTGTACTCAGAACGGAATAGACATTGAGAGTGAAACATTGTATAGAGATTAAAAGAGAAATAAATGCATCAAACGAAAGACAGTCCTTTGATGGTGAACCAGTGCCGGGAGATATTCCCGAAAACCCTTTTCCATATTTGCAAACTTAATCCAAATTTCCGCAGCACTTTCATAGCTCTGGCTACACTAGTATAAGTGTGTATGTTATTTAAACACGATGTTCAAGGGAAAATTTTTGATAGTAATTGCGTTGAGATGTGTGTAGAAGCCATTGAGATGGACTAAGATGACAGTTAGCTTCAAAATAGTATCAAGCTGGTGTCAATTGAAGGGTCACTTGATGAGATACTCACATCCAGAAAAGGCAATATGTGTCTATGTTATTTAGACGCAATGTTTAAGGGAAAGTTTCGATAGTAATTGCGTTGAGATGGACTGAGAAGACGATAAGCTTTAAAATGATGCCAAGTTAATGTGAATTGAAAAGTCACATGACCAGTTATTCACTTCCAGAAAAGCCGATATAAGTGTGTTTGAAATTAAAAAAACGATGTTCAAGGGACATTTTTCAATAGTTATTGCGTTGAGATGGGTGTAGAAGCCGTTAAGATGGACTAAGAAGACGATAAGCTTCAAAATGATATCAAGTTGGTGTCAATTGAAAAGTCACTTGACAAGTTATTCACTGCTGGAAAAGCCAATGTAAGTGTGTATGTAGCCTGCAAACAGGCTCTCCACATGTTTTTTTTTGCTTTAGAATAGCTAGGGGGAAAAAACCATATGGAGAGCCTGTTTGCAGGCTAGTGTGTATGTTACTTAAACACCATGTTCAAGGAAAAATTTTCTATAGTAATTGCGTTGAGATGGGTGTAGAAGCCATTGAGATGGACTAAGAAGACAGTAAGCTTCGAAAGAATATGAGGCTGGTTTCAATTGAAAAGTCACGTGACGAGTTATTCACTTCCAGAAACGGCCAATATGCGGCAGGTATTTTTTGCAGGTTGCAGGTTGCAGGTTGAAATTTAATTATAACTGGAAAACCGCTGACACTAAAAATTATTAATAACCCATATACTCGTCAGGAGTTCTTACATAATGTAGTGGGCGTCTTTCACAGGGTTTCATGTGGTCAAAAACGGAATGGCAACGAATTTCATCATTTACTTGAAGCAGATATAGAAGTATTATCTTTACTTTTGGAAGTAAGCCTAACTTGAACATTCCTTGCTTCCATAGTAATAGTTGTCACCCTCTTGAAATGTTAGGTTATTGATTCGATCGCTATAAATAGTTATCGATCGACACGCTGAGACCAGTGAAGTCTCTTTAAAGCCATCTGCATGGCCGCTCCATCCTCAGATGTTTCCATCGATTCCAGATTTGGCTCGGGTCTTTCCTCAACAACAGAAGATTGCCATCACAAATGAAGCAAATAAAAAAATTGCAATAATACAAGATTTCAACCGACGGAATATATTGGCACAAGCTCACTGTGCTTTTATTTTGGTACTCACAGGGAAGAAACCAAATTCAGCAGCTATTTCAGATGATATATCAGATGTTGATTTCAAAACCAATAATCCATTGCAGGCTTAAAATCATAGGAATATACTCTCCTCCCATCGCTTCGACCGGTTTGGCATTTCGGTGGAAGCAATTTTACTGATCACTAGCGATCGTAATCAGCGTCATGTAACGGTCACGGGAAGTCTACTACTTGTACGTTCCTTTTAAGTGCCAGCGGTTTTCCAGTTATAATTAAATTTCAACCTGCAGCCTGCAACCTGCAACCTGCAAAACATACCTGCCGGCCAATATGTCTGTATGTAATTTGAACACCACATTGAAGGGAAAGTTTTCGATAGTAATTGCGTTGAGATGGGTGTAGAAGCCATTGAGATGGACTAAGAAGACAGTAAGCATCAAAATAATATGAAGTTGGTGCAAATAGAAAAGTCGCGTGAAAAGTTATTCACTTTCGAACAGAAGATATAAACAGTATCGTCTTTTATACACATTCACGAGTGTTGGTCCAAATGTTATGGCTTTCAATGCAGCTAGAATATGTTGTTGGACAATTGGTAAGGACAGTTACCCGATTTTATCTGTTGTCACGAAGCTCTCTAGAACCTCTAATTTCATTGGATCTTGTTGGCACGAAGCTCTATTGTTTTAGGGTTAGGGTTCATTGTTGCCATTGTTTGTATATCATTTTCTCAACCAATCCTGTGAGACGTTCCGAAGAGCTTCGTGGCGGCGATTTTATGCTGTAAATTCCACTGCTGAATTTTTATTCGACAGTTGCAGTCGGTCGCATTGGCAGTGAATTGGTAGACAACTTCAGCTTGGTCCTTGGTGTCAGTGCTCTGTATTTCATGGGTTGGTGCTTTGATAACAGGACGTAACATGTCGATAATTTGGATAGTCGATCGTTGTCGATCAATTCGATACTAATGAATCGACAAATATCGGATGTCGATAAAAGCGATCACAATTTTTTGTGATTATTGACTTTGATCGATTTTGATTGATTTCAATCGACAAGTATCGGAAATACAAAAAAAGAAGGATTATGGGGGGAGACAAGGCTGATTGATTTCAATCGACAAGTATCGGAAATACAAAAAAAGAAGGATTATGGCGGGAGACAAGGCTACAGTCGCCAAACACAGTTTAATGAAGCAGGATTGGCTATACCAAGACTTTATTTTGCCGATTTTACATTGTAATTGAAACCTCAAATGTCACCGCAGACTCAGAGAGAAACTTTGGGCGTGGCAAACAAACCCGGCGAATTTAGCCAAGGAGAGGGAAATGAGCCGTAGCAGCATGTATTTGTGAAATCTTGGACTGATTGAGCAGATTATGTTAAACACTGATAAGAATAAATTGTCAATAGCTTTTCTGGCTGTAATTTTCTCGCATTCTAATCTACATTTTGCCCGCTCCGTCTCCCGAAGCGAAGGATCACTCCGAGTTCCCAGAGGGTCTCCCATTTTTCCGACTCGCGGGCAGAAGAGGCCCTGGGGACTAGGCTGGTTTCAAGTCGTTAGCTCAGCAGTCTCAGCAGAGCTCAGCTGACACTAATTGATCATTTCTGAAGGTAATTTAAACATTCGATTCTGTAATGAATGACAGACCTCTTAGTTGTTCAGTTTTTTATTCAACTTTATTGCCATACGGATTTACATATTCTGTGTACATATTCGTGGCCGATTAAAAAATGTGTCCGCATTTTTGTCGAAAAAATCAATAATCAGTTGAAAATCTTGTGATTATCGACTTTTATCGACAAATTAAACTTGACGATTGACAATTACCGACAAATATCGAGTATTATTGATTTATCGACTTCGTTTTCGATGATCGACTTCGATGATCGACATTACGCCCAAAAACTTCCCCCTTACAGATTTTTTTAAAACTTTGACTGCAGGTAGAAGATGAAAAACGTAAAAAAAATCGGGGGTTACCAAACTCGTTTTGAAGATAAGGCGCATCACAGATCATAGAATTTCTAGGATTTCCAGCCACTGAGGCGATTCTGGCCGGATTCATTACTATCGGCATATATTTAAGTTGAAGAATCATATCTAAGTTATGTGTGTTTAACACAGCATATATAGGCCTATTTGATAGATCTTTGCTACATACATTCTTTTTTTTACATAAGAATGTTGTTTTTCCGGCCCAGGCTGAATATTCTTATTTTTCTGCCGATTTTAGGCTGAAAATATTCTTGTAATATTCTTAATTATAGCTTATGACATTTCTTTTTTAGAATTTATTGGGGTATCAATTACAAGTGTTTGGTACCTGGATCTCTATCGGGTTACATTGTGCACGTGCTCCATCGCTTTTCGTTGCAGTCAGCGAGGCCAAGATGTCACGTCAAACGACACTTGGCCGGTTTGGCTTTGAAAAAAGCATTTCGATTTCGCACAGAAATAGTGTGATGGAAACAAAAGTACCCGATTTGATTTTTTTCAACTATGTCAAGGACGATTGAGTGTAATCACTTCAAAACTGTAATCATAAAATTGTATTGTATTTACAGATGTTTCAACACACGAAATTATATCTATCCTTTTCAAAATCTCAGCCTCGGCTTTATTCTTAAAATATTCTTAAAATTTCGCAAATTTCAGCCTCGATACTCCTATAAAATGTATTCTTATATAAAAAAAAGAGTGTATGCCATTAAATGAGCTAGAATTAGCCTTGAAAAAATACAACTTCTAAGTTACGCACACCTGTATCCATGTACCAATTCGACCCTATTTGAATAGTATATGAGAAATAATTAAAACTTCCCACGTACAGATTTTTTTTGTTTTTTAGTATAATGGAAAGAATCAGAAAAGGAAGTGATTTGCCGAAAAAAAGTGGGGGTCAGCTGCTTTCACTTTTAACTTGCCTGCACACAACTACATTCACATTGGTAAGTATCTTTTCTCCGTTAGAAATTAGTATAAAAATCTAGGAGACAAAACTTTCCTATCACGCGAAATGTTATCTTCTGGTTGCCGTCCGCGTCTCAAAAACGTGCGTGCTTAAGCTCCCTACTGCGTTGAGATGGGTGTAGAAGCCATTGAGATGGACTAAGAAGACAGTAAGCATCAAAATAATATGAAGTTGGTGCCAATAGAAAAGTCACGTGAGAAGTTATTCACTTTCGAACAGAAGATATAAACAGTATCGTCTTTTATACACATTCACGAGTGTTGGTCCAAATGTTATGGCTTTCAATGCAGCTAGAATATGTTGTTGGACAATTGGTAAGGACAGTTACCCGATTTTATCTGTTGTCACGAAGCTCTCTAGAACCTCTAATTTCATTGGATCTTGTTGGCACGAAGCTCTATTGTTTTAGGGTTAGGGTTCATTGTTACCATTGTTTGTATATCATTTTCTCAACCAATCCTGTGAGACGTTCCGAAGAGCTTCGTGGCGGCGATTTTATGCTGTAAATTCCACTGCTGAATTTTTATTCGACAGTTGCAGTCGGTCGCATTGGCAGTGAATTGGTAGACAACTTCAGCTTGGTCCTTGGTGTCAGTGTTCTGTATTTCATGGGTTGGTGCTTTGATAACAGGACGTAACATGTCGATAATTTGGATAGTCGATCGTTGTCGATCAATTCGATACTAATGAATCGACAAATATCGGATGTCGATAAAAGCGATCACAATTTTTTGTGATTATTGACTTTGATCGATTTTGATTGATTTCAATCGACAAGTATCGGAAATACAAAAAAAGAAGGATTATGGCGGGAGACAAGGCTACAGTCGCCAAACACAGTTTAATGAAGCAGGATTGGCTATACCAAGACTTTATTTTGCCGATTTTACATTGTAATTGAAACCTCAAATGTCACCGCAGACTCAGAGAGAAACGTTGGGCGTGGCAAACAAACCCGGCGAATTTAGCCAAGGAGAGGGAAATGAGCCGTAGCAGCGTGTATTTGTGAAATCTTGGACTGATTGAGCAGATTATGTTAAACACTGATAAGAATAAATTGTCAATAGCTTTTCTGGCTGTAATTTTCTCGCATTCTAATCTACATTTTGCCCGCTCCGTCTCCTGAAGCGAAGGATCACTCCGAGTTCCCAGAGGGTCTCCCATTTTTCTGACTCGCGGGCAGAAGAGGCCCTGGGGACTAGGCTGGTTTCAAGTCGTTAGCTCAGCAGTCTCAGCAGAGCTCAGCTGACACTAATTGATCATTTCTGAAGGTAATTTAAACATTCGATTCTGTAATGAATGACAGACCTCTTAGTTTTTCAGTTTTTTATTCAACTTTATTGCCATACGGATTTACATATTCTGTGTACATATTCGTGGCCGATTAAAAAATGTGTCTGCATTTTTGTCGAAAAAATCGATAATCAGTTGAAAATCTTGTGATTATCGACTTTTATCGACAAATTAAACTTGACGATTGACAATTACCGACAAATATCGAGTATTATTGATTTATCGACTTCGTTTTCGATGATCGACTTCGATGATCGACATTACGCCCAAAAACTTCCCCCTTACAGATTTTTTTAAAACTTTGACTGCAGGTAGAAGATGAAAAACGTAAAAAAAATCGGGGGTTACCAAACTCGTTTTGAAGATAAGGCGCATCACAGATCATAGAATTTCTAGGATTTCCAGCCACTGAGGCGATTCTGGCCGGATTCATTACTATCGGCATATATTTAAGTTGAAGAATCATATCTAAGTTATGTGTGTTTAACACAGCATATATAGGCCTATTTGATAGATCTTTGCTACATACATTCTTTTTTTTACATAAGAATGTTGTTTTTCCGGCCCAGGCT
>JAHPZR010056029.1:70000-75000 GCA_019787425.1 Platygyra sinensis | reverse complement strand
CACCGAAGGAAACAAGAGAAAAGTGAGCGCGTGTTTTCTTCGTTCGCGCGTTTGTGACGTAATAAAATTTCGAGACGACCACGCGCGCATGCGTATCAATGACCCTCTGGCGTTGGTGCGTTTGAGAGGGAGATTTGTGTTTAAAATCTTGGCAAGAACTTCATGCTAGCCCACATATAGAGCACACTCCCATATTGTCTTATCCATATGTATCCATATATATGGAATGTCTTATCCATATATTGATATGTGGGCTAGCATGAAGTTCTGACCAAAATCTGGTGTATGTCCCATCTTAAACCTACTTTTGTCAATATTGCGACACGTTTTTGGAGCTGAAAATTTAGAATAAGGAATTCTTACCCTATGGATCGGATGTAGCATCTTGTAAGTGAGTAAATGACGGCTGCTAAAATTCGATTGTTGTTTGCTGTGTTTTGTTATTTTCTATTTTCGAAGCGTCGTGCTCCACGAGCTCGGCAGACGACCAATCTTGTAGGGGAGTCATATCCTAACTCATATCTTGGCTTTTGTGTCTGCCTTCACAAACAACGCCAAGGACTGCAAATAAGTGTAGTAACATTCTACCTTGCTTTAAATGCGCCGCTCGATTATCGTGGCGATCGAACAAATCTGCTTTATTTGTTGTAACTCCCGCATACCTCGTACATTTCTCTGTTAAATCAAGCAAGAATAGTAAATGTTAGGGTCTTCTATTCAGCCGATAAATGTTTTGAAACTGGAGCCGATCCACGCAACTGTTTCGATGAACAAATTGTAAAAATTTGGACGCCATGTTTGTCGGCATTTTACTGCATAATTCCGCGCGCGACTTTGGGATAGAGTTTGAAAGCTCGCGCCATCGCGAGATTTTCGAAATCAGCTCGCGCGCGAAACACCCTACCTATAGAGGGCGAGTTAGGAAGGGAAACGTAGTTAATTTTTCTTAAAGTTTTCCTCGTAGAGATTTACCAGTATGGGCACTGTTAAAATAAGGCTTATGTTTTGGTTGTCAATTTTTGGGTTAAGGCCGTTACCATGGTAACATCTCATCTAATGACAGGCAGATATATTCCTCATTTTGACCTAAACTCCCTAATATTTGTACTTTCCTTCGGTGAAATTTTTTCATATTTCGCCACATCATGGCCGATATTGCTTGACATTTTGAACTGGTAAAAAGTCAAGGTTGTCCAGACGGATTTTCCAATATTCGGTAATTTCTCATTATTCTAAATATATGAGATTAGCTCTGACAGATTTTAACAAAAATAGGGTATTTTATAGGATTCGTATGTGGTTACAACTGAACCAAAATTTAAAAAAATTCACCGAAGGAAACGCGAGAAACTTAGTATTTATTTTCTCCCGCGACGTCACAAAAATCAGAAAAAGTAAGTATTCATTTTGGCGCGCGCTCATGTGACGCCATGTATCGCGTGCGAGAAAGCAGGAGTAAATTAGAGCTCTTTTAGCGGTTATTTATAGAGCTTTTTTGTCATATTTTTTGGCCCTAGGCTTAAACACATGTTTGAACGGAGTTTGAAACTATTGCTACTTATACCGAAGTGATTTAATGCCTTTCATGTGCTGAAGTGATTTCGTCTCTGCTTAGGGTTACTTGCGTCATTTTTGAACGCGCGATTGATACTGACGTTTGGCAGGCAATGGTAGCGTGCGCTATTGAGTCTGAGTAAAACTCTAGAGAGCCACCTTAAGGACGTTCGCGCTAATTGTTTCTGCGCATCCTTACTGCGCACGCAAATTCACATGCCACGTCATGCATCGAGCGCGCGCGCTAAGTACTAAAATGAACAATGATAGGGCATGAACAATGATAGCTTTGATTGGATTTAACGATCTTGGACGTTCGGTGAACCCTACTTTTCTTTTCAGAGACAGATTTTATTTACAATTATCTCCACTTTGTCCAAAAACGAACAAAAAATCAATGTAGGAAGTTAAAAAAATTCAAGATTTCTGTCCACGGGAAGCGGAATCCTGCTATCTTGCGGCTGCAAGGCGCGTGAAACTATGGTCGCTAAATGCGAACTTGTTCTTTGAGGAACCTCACCAGTTGATTAAATTCGCTTAATCTCTTAGTTCCTTGCCCCCAGGTGGGGGATAGGGCCGGACGTCAATGCCCGCCATCTGTCCCTATTTTTGGCCACAGCTGCTGCTGCAGCCCACGATTTTAGTCCTTGGTAGTTATCGGTACGCTCAAAAGAGTGTCCTTGACATCAATTTCCGGTTTCCGTAATCATCTTTGTTTTTACGGGATGGGGTGATTGGCCCCATGCCCAACCCCCAACCTGGAGGGCCAGGGTTTTCTGTCAGGGTATCCTTCCCTTAGCCACAATATCCCGTTATTTGAAAGGCGCCGGATACCCGCCTTTTGCCGTTGTCGCTCAGCTGCAGTTCAACTGCATTACCGGGGTTATGACGAGGACATGCGACAGCCGACTTGGTGGCAGAGCCTATGACACGGTGGGCATTTCCCGGCATTTACGAAGTACACCTGGTGACCCCAGTGCACTCCACCAGGGCCCCTTACCACCCTTCAACCCCAATTTGCTTAATAGGTCCATTCAAACCATATTTGGCAGAGAACGCTTCCCCTCAAAGCACTAATTGCAAGATTTTGGGACTTGCAGCCACTTTGGTCTTCTTCACTAACAAAGCCCGATTTACTCAGATTTAGGCGTTTTTCCGGGCATGTTCTCTCCGAAACGAAATCGGTGACCCCCCAATTTTTTTACATTTCTGACATCACTAACTCATCATCTTTCAATGGTAAAATTTTCAGAGAAAAATCAATGTTAGAAATTTTCGCGCGAACGTCCTTAAGGACGGTTAAAAGAAACTTAGTTGATATTTGTTATTGCGCGAAGAAGTACTTAAAACTTCCAAGTTGGAAGTTTTAAGTACTTCTTCGCGCAATAACAAATATCCACTAAGTTTTCTTTAACGAACAAACTTTGCGCAACACAGTTTTCCTCTTGTTTCGACCTTAAGGACGGTGCCTACTTTTGTTAGTGCGCACGCGTTCTGCGCATCACGCAAGCCATGGTTTAAGCGCGCACGCGCTGGGGTTGTCATTGACGCAATCAACTACGCCACTAAGCAAACGACTAAAATTAAAGCAAAATTTTCCTACGGTGGCCAAATCAATTTTAATGAACCTGTACTTAAACCAGGGAGACCAGAATAGCAGCATATCGCTAGCCACTAACGTCTTCCAGCTGAAAATCTAGCTGTTATCTTTCGTAAATTACACTGAAATCCAACTGCAAACATGTACCTGCAGATGGCGTAGTGCGCGCGCAGACACGCAAATGTCTTACTTACTGGGGAGGTGACAAGAAAAAATGTATGGGGCACTGTAAAAGTTTTCAAAAAAGGTCAACAACTTTAAAAAACGCGTGGTTACCCCTACATTTTTTGTTGCGAAATGGAAGCGGCAAGCCTATTCAACATGTGATTAGTTTCTGGTCGTGAGCAAAACGTATTTAGACTGTATTTTAGCTGAACCAGAGGAAGGCTCTTAGAGACGTTAAAAACGATTATGCAACGATTTTGTGACTAAAAACGTACCAAAAATGATTTTAATGTTAGCATTTGCCATGTAGTTTAAATGTGTTTGCCTTTTTGTATGTAAAGGCGAATTCTAAGAAAATCTGTGAAGAAATATCGTTTCCCGCCTTTTTTCAGAAAAATGCTGATGTCAGCATTTTTGTTGAGATTCAAGGCTAATTATCTCGAAAAAATGCTTGGCTACCCCTATTTTTCTTTGTGGATTCCAATAGCCCTTGCAAATATCTACTTTTTCCGCGTGGTCCTAACTTGGCGCAAAAGCCTTTGTATTTAGTGGGCACCGTCCTTAACATAGTTTTGAAATCCAAAGGGAAAAATATAATTCTTTTTTTGGTCGTAGTAGCACTTAAAATATTTCATTGAAGACACATTCAATGCAATCTTTTGGTTGTAACTTGTGTTGTCACTGTTCACGTAATTAGAACGCGCCCGAAATTTTTTGTCGCAAAAATGGCGACAACCGTTTACGAGGGGAAAAAATGTGGCCTATTATCAACGACCACCTCCTAACGGCTGACAACGTTGAACCCAACCATAGACCTTTTTCGTAGATGGCTGACAATTTAAAATTCTTTTGCATGCATTTAATTTAGCCTCACTAAACTCGTTTAGGAGCAAAATTCTTTTCAACTATCAACACAGGAACGAGGTTACTTAGGTTAATTGTTAATTATGGTTAGCATGCTTGTTCAAATCAAACTACGTCTGCTTACCAAACCCAGTTGAAGGCTTGTTATATTCTCCTCAAGGGCTTTTGCCTTGACCAAAAGACTATCATCATAGTCTGTTGTCTTGACTAAATAGAAAACATTGAAGACTTGTTATTGCATTTAATTTCAAATTGAGCGAGAAAAACCGTATGATTACTTATTAATGATAGAAACATGAAAGAATTCGCGCGCGAAAAGTGCCAGAAGATGTTTCTTGAAGCCATTTTTTTCGCACACGAGAGAACTTTTTTCAAAGTTTCCGAACAAAATTTTTCTCATTACTTTACATGATATCATCGACCTACAAAATTTCTCCTTGTCTTTCTGCCAATCATAATCTATAATTACGATGAGTAATTTGTTGTGGTGTTACACTTTTTGCACTGGTGTTGCACTTGAACTGCACTGCTCTCGGCCAATCAGAATCGAGGAATTTTTTCTTTTGTATTATTGGTATTGCGAAAACAGAACGATAATTCTAATAACCCTTGTCCCTAATAAAGATAAATCTATTAGATTGTGAATGTTTCAGTTTTTGCCCTAAGCATTACCCATTTCCCAATTCTCGATAGTAATTTAAAATTTGAAGAAAGCGTCGAACTGATCGAAGCACTCGAAAAGAAGACCTGGCCAAGCATCCTTACTCAATCAAATGGCTGTTAAACCACCTCGTAATGGACATGTTTCATGTAACAC
>JAHPZR010056029.1:40000-57500 GCA_019787425.1 Platygyra sinensis | reverse complement strand
GCATTACGGAACGTTGAGTTACTATTATTAAACAGAACACATGTTAAAACCCTTACTACAGCTTAACGTTGGCATCGCTACACAGACGCAAGTGTGTTAGAAACTCAAATCAAAAACGCCCCGAAGTAACAGTGGTTGTATTTCATCCAGAATTTCACTGAGCCGTCATCTGGTGGCTTCCAAGGGTTGATCCTCAACGAGATAGAATCACCGGCATTCAGAACAAACACACCACTGCCGCTCGCCGTTGCGGGAGGACCTTCCTTTGTAACTGATGACGTAATCAAGCTGACAAAATCATCATTCACAAGAATCTCCACTCTTCCTTCAGACCTAAAATGGAGCTGTGCGTAAATGTAATACCTTCCAGCTTTGGGTACCGTCAGGTTTCCATGTTCGTACTTCATACCGCCTTCAAGATGACTATGAGGATCGCTAGCAGACCAGTCTTTTATCACTGGAAAGTAAATCATAACTTGCTTAATCAACATTGCTACTGGATTTTATGGTTACTGTTACCCAGCCTCACACTGCTGTTTTCAAATATACAGTATGTGCTGATTTGTAACCAAATGAAACAATTTGAGTTCAAGTTAAAGTCACTCAGTCTGTTCTTTTTCAGCATTTAGTCACAAAACAAATCTTACGGCTGTAAGCACGCACTTAAGCTTTTGGTTGCATATCAGCTAAGTCAGTCTGTAGAATTAAATATCTACCTTTCCTCCTCATTCCTTTGCTCTTATCAGTCTTCAACGAGTGAAATGGTTGGTATTGATTAATTTATTACTTTCTGCTTTCTTAAATATTATCGTTGTTCCATCGGCATGCATTTAATAGAACGTATTTCTATACAAGCATCGTTTCGGGATTGAAATAACCCGTGACAAAAAAAAAAACCATTGACGGGAGCATGGATATTACTTGCCTAGTTTGCCAACTGCAAGATTTAACCAGAAAAAACAAAATGCTGAAGTAACGTACCTGTGTAAGTCGGGTAGCCAACGCTCTTGAGATATGATGCTACAATATGCGCAGACGGTTTTGTCTGAAACAAAATACAAAAATTGAACGTGAGAAAGAAAGGATTAAGGGGCAAGTGAGTGACTATCGAAAACATGGGCTTCTGTCGAATCACTGTCGTTTTCGTTTTAGGTTACATTGAACTGTAAATGTTCCAATGTTGCAATCTACAGCCAACCCGCAGATAACTTTCAGAGTGGGGCAGAGTGCTAAGCGCGATACACGAGCTCGGAGCGCGAGTCGAGAAAATTCCCTACGGTTAGCGTTTGGGGCTCGTTGTCGCGTCGCTCTCCGTGATCGTGCGTCGCGCTTCGCGGTCTGCTCGGTTCATTCGCCTGTTCTGCATACAGGCTAACGAACCTACGAATGGCTCGCAGTTAAAAAACCCAGACTCGACGCGAATCTATAGGTACTGGTAAAAATTGTAAAGCGAAGAAACGAGCTCTTGAAGTGTTCTGGAGTTTATTATAATTAGGCCGTTTATTTATAATAAACTCCAGAACACTTCAGGAGCTTGTTTCTTCGCTCTAAAATTTTTACCAGTACCTATAAATTCGCATCGAGTCTGGGTTTCGGCCTTCCGGCTTCCTTGGCTTTGGTGTACTGAAAATAAACGATTGTTTAGACTGATTGAAAATTGAAACGCGGTTCATCAGTGTTTGCAATAAAAACTAGCTCTTCTTTGGAAACTGGTTGTTTTTCATACCTTTGAGCCAGATGGGTTGGAAGTCACAGCAGAATCTGCCTTCTTTTCCTCCTGAAAATGTTTGAGTTGGATTGAAATTAGGATTTGCGAGGAATTGGTTTTACTGTGTTGTGGCTGCCCTGTACATGTCTTTTAGTGCCGAAAAAACAGCAGTTTAGGTGGCTGGTAACAGTTTACAGGACTCGTACACTGGTATGCTACAACTTTCTGTAAGTCTATTAGTTCACGTAAAATGAATGTTAGTTATTCCCAATCAATTGCAAGTAGACGATGATCACCTTTTTCACCTGTCCGATTACCGTGGCATCAACAGAACGTTATTTTTGGAAAGCTCATCAACTCCGAAACAGTAACATGAGCCACACGTTAAGACACAACTTCCTATTTACAAAATGGTTGAAAACCCCTCTGTTGGTGGGGGAGCTTTTGAGCGACTGATAATACCGGGGTAGGAAGGTTCAGGGATTGTAACGGCGAAATTGCCGAGATGGCAGATGGCAAGCTCAGTAACCAAGCTCTAGCAAGGTCATACGGATGGGCTCTTTGACCAATTAGAATGTCCAAATCTTATTTTCAGCTCTAGAAATTATACTAAAAAGTCATATGAAGTGTGAAAAGAGAACCAGCAGATGCGAATTGTGCTTACAAACTGAGGAAGCTTCATTACTAATAAATCATTTATTACGAAACTTACCTTACCAGCAGTTTATTGCGAACCGGTTAGGCAGCTGAAAAAACACTTTAGGAGAACTTACCTGAATGTTGTAAATATTGACGCCGGAGGATTGGGATGAACTGGAGTAAAAGTTCTGTCACAAATTAAACGTAACGAGCAGTTAGTTAACTTAGGTGTTGCAGTCGAAAAAAGAATCACAAAAAACGATATCATATCGTGACAAGCGGCGGATAGAACGTTCGTTATGTATCTAATACATGTTCAGGGAAACTTACTATTTTCACGGCAGCAGCGCCAGCTCCACTAATGACACATTTTGCACAAATTATGCAGGCAAGAGTTAACTTCAGCAAAGGAAATCCCATAGCTTCTGAAACACGATAATAGCAGTATGATGCTATTTAAGAAACTAATCCAAATCATGTGAACTCGTAACTATAAATAACAGGATAATTTCTCCTAAAAATTTGAAAAACGATTTTTGTTAAAGTGCACCTAACCCCAAAAACTTTTTTTCGCTAAAACAATAAAGCTTATTTTGTGGAGTAACTAGCCGCAAAAATTTTTCGATTTGGTTAAATCCTCGAATTTCTGTGTCCCCTTGAAACCGAGTTTCGTATGGTTCACGACCGAACATAAGAAGTCTGGGGAGAGTAAAGCCGTGACGTCACTTCGAGAACGAAAGCTTCGGCTGTCCCAGTCGGGCCTTTTACTCTGTGTGAGCGTGGAAGCCTTTTTGCCGCACAAGTTTTTCGCTGGGGGCTCCACAGTCGACAGATTTCTACTTCGTCGGATTCTGAAATGAGCTTTGACTCAGAAGACTCCGAAATTTATTATATCGCTGAAGAGAATGACGACTCGCACTTGTAAACAAAGCAAAGTGAATAGTTAAATGATGACGACCGAGCTGATTTATATGCTGACAACTCTCTGGCCAACGAAGAATGGATAGACAAAATGAGGTGGATGCTGACAAAGAACTCGAACGAGCTCTGATGGACAGACCCGAAGGCAATGATATGTAGAAGTCAAAGAGACTGTAGCGTGTGGTGCGTATATTTACTAAATTCGCGCATTCTTCGATCTCGCATTAACATACTTTCGTATAAATAAAGGTCAAGTCCGTTAACTTTCTCAAATTATTTTAACTTCACTCGTTCAACGTAGACCAAAATGATTATCCCATGACACAATGTTTGTGTTCTTTTCCTGCGAGTGTGGAAATTGTAGCGTCGCTTCCCTTCAAAACATCAGCGAATGTTATTGTTGTTATTATTATATTAGAGTGAGTTAGAAGGTTGTCAAGACTCAAAGAAGAGTGATCTTGTTCTTGAAGATATTGGTGCTGATGTTACCTTAAAGTGTGTTACTGAATATCCAGGAATTAAACCTGTATGGCTTCAGAAATGGAGTTTAAGATTAGTAGCGGGCAAATACAAAACTATCTGTCGGCTGTGCCGACTGACTGCTGTTGTTTCTCAGATCAGATGCAACAACGGCTTCATGAATCGATGGACGGTTATTCCAAATTCGTCTCGCTTAAGTCACTGAGTCAGCAACATCCCTTCATCTCTCTGAAAATCCAGGCATCGAGCGAGATCATCTAGTTTGAAATACTCTATGGAACAGATCACCGAACTCTTAGACGGCTATCACTTTGCACGAATCGAGCCATCACTTTGTACGTTTCTTCTCTTCAGGACATCTCTCCATAAAACGTATGGCATAAAGCGGAGTACCTCCTGTAAGTTTGTTGTGTTGCTACATCACACTACAGCGCACCTGGCTATTTTTTTCGAACAACTTTTCCAGCCTTTCCCACAGAAACAAGTAAATATGCGAATCTCAGAATCATCGTGTTCTCGATTTGACGTCACATCCGGCCCTCGACCCATTCTCCGTTAAACTCGGTCGTGGACCAAAATGGCGGCAATTTCACGTACTTTGACGAGCCATAGAAAATCAAAGATTTAACCAAATCGAAAAATTTTTGCGGCTAGTTACTCCACAAAATAAGCTTTATTGTTTTAGCGAAAAAAAGTTTTTGGGGTTAGGTGCACTTTAACTTTCTCCTTAGTGCAATTCAATATCTTTCGCTTCATTTAATTAGCAAGCTCAGATGTTTTTTGTATCTTTTTGATTTTCCCAATGTTCGTACCATTGCTGAAGCGTTCCAACACATCCCGTAAGGACTAATTTCAAAACCTGCACTCTCTTTCATGAGGTAAATACTAAGTGAGATGTCCTTGCCCGTTTTTTCGTTAAAGAGGAAGACATTTCTCGTACGAAAAACAGAACTGTGATGTTGACAAGAAAGAAAAGGACAACTCGCATATTAAAGACTGAATCGACGACGGTAGCTTATCAAATTTAAGTATGCCAATAAAATAGTGATTTCAATAAACGGCGATTTCACCTATTTGGGTTCCATCAAGCACAAAGGTCCGTGTTTATTCGGAATCAATTTACTTTTTCCAAACCTAGAGACGATTCAACGAACACTCATTGATGGGAAAAAAAACCGTAATATTTAGATAAAATGAGGCTCACAAGTTCAGACACCACTGACAGAGGAAACTGGGTGGATAAGTTTTGAGATACGTACCAATTAAACAGACTTTCTTGCCTGAAATCTTGGCTTCGCTGAGTTTTGCTGCTCCGGTGTGACCTCTGAAAGTGACTCAGTACAACTTCAAGTAATTCATTTGTAAAGGATCTTCTTAAATACCTTAGAAAGGGAAAAAATTCCTTCTTGAAACCTATCCAATCTAGATAATTCAATGTGGCAGCTGAGATCAAAGCGGATTTTTCATATCAAATAAGCTATTTTGCCTCAAGCTCAAATAAACAAAAAACGGTGAAATGCATGTGGCAGAATAATAATTACTTGAAGTAAAAGCAACAAAGAGCATTCCGTTCTCCACGGGGAGCTAAGCTGTTGAGAAGTTAATGACGATCTCGGAAGATTACTTAAAAGGAAAACCTTCAAGGAGAAAATTCTAGCGCGGTAAGTTTTTATTTTATAGTAGACTTGCTGCATTTTAAATTTGCCTTCAATTAAATGCTCCTATTTCTAGGCAAACTGGAGAAAATTGTAAATTTAATTTCAGTGCTATAAAACTGATTATGCCATTGTTTTCAACTAATAATTTTCAGAGGTAATAAACCAAGCAAACGGTAAATGAATGCATTGATTTTCATGTCAATGAAATGATAAAAATTGCCCATAAGGCTTGTTTGTTCTCTTAATAGTGTGCTGCGACAATCTGTTAGTAACTGGACACCTGATCTGAAAACAACCACATAAAACAAGATATGGGTCAAACAACTTCCCCTGTGAAAAAAAGAAGTTAAAGCCAAAAGGATTTAAAAACCTTTAAACGAAACTTTTGGTAGTGAGAAACGTTTTCTTTACTAGCCCTTTGTATATTTTCTAGCACACTTTAATAGGTCTGTATATTATCAGGTTTTTTTTTCACAGTTGTCTTAATTAAAGCCGGTTCCAGTCTTTGCTCTTTAGCATTTAAATAAAATCTTATTGTATTACCCAACCGTCACTTCTGAGGATGTATGTTGAGGCATACGAAACGTTAAGTCAGTAATCAAAGTCTTTTACAACAAGCGTTTTTTGTCATATTTGTAACCGCAGTTTGTATAGAAGCCAACTATTCGGTAAAGAGTTTCCGGTTGCAAGTCTTACGTAATAAGCCACGGGCAGGCCAAGCTCACGAAACGAATTGAGCTACAAGTTTCAATCTATTTGATTTTGATTGTTGAGAGTGGGGCATGACTCTCTGAAGTAAGCGACTGTGCGTAAATGTAATACCTTCCAGCTTTGGGTACCGTCAGTTTTCCATGTTCGTACTTCATACCGCCTTCAAGATGACTATGAGGATCGCTAGCAGACCAGTCTTTTATCACTGGAAAGCAAATCCGATAACTTGCTTAATCAACATTGCTCCTGGATTTTATGATTACTGTTACCCAGTCTCACACTGCTGTTTTCAAATATACAGTATGTGCTGATTTGTAACCAAATGAAACAATTTGAGTTGAAGTTGAAGTCACTCAGTCTGTTCTATTTCAGCATTTAGTCACAAAACAAATCTTTGGGCTGTAAGCACACTTTTGGTTTCATATCAGCTAATTATAAGTCAGTCTGCAGAATTAAATATCTACCTTTCCTCCTCATTTCTTTGCTCTTTTTTATCTTATCAGTCTTCAACGAGTGAAATGGTTGGAATTGATTAATTTATTACTTTCTGCTTTCTTAAATATTATCGTTGTTCCATCGGCATGCATTTAATAGAACGTATTTCTATACAAGCATCGTTTCGGGATTGAAATAACCCGTAACAAAAAAAAAACCATTGACGGGAACATGGATATTACTTGCCTAGTTTGCCGACTGCAAGATTTAACCAGATAAAACAAAATGCTGAAGTAACGTACCTGTGTTAGTGGAGTAGCCAACGCCCTGACATAAGATGCTACAATATGCGCAGACGGTTTTGTCTGAAACAAAACACAAAAATTGAACGTGAGAAAGAAAGGATTAAGGGCAAGTGAGTCAATATCGAAAACATGGGCTTCTGTCGAATCATTGTCGTTTTCGTTTTAGGTTACATTGAACTGTAAATGTTCTAATGTTACAAAAACCTACAGCCAACCCGCAGATAACTTTCAGAGCCTGAGCGGGGCAGAGTGCGAAGCGCGATACACGAGCTCGGAGCGCGAGTCGAAAAAATTCCCTACGGTTAGCGTTTGGCGCTCGTTGTCGCGTCGCTCTCCGTGATCGTGCATCGCGCTTCGCGGTCTGCTCGGTTCATTCGCCTGTTCTGCATACAGGCTAACGAACCTACGAATGGCTCGCAGTTAAAAAACCCAGACTCGACGCGAATCTATAGGTACTGGTAAAAATTGTAAAGCGAAGAAACAAGCTCTTGAAGTGTTCTGGAGTTTATTATAATTAGGCCGCCTATTTATAATAAACTCCAGAACACTTCAGGAGCTTGTTTCTTCGCTCTAAAATTTCTACCAGTACCTAAAAATTCGCATCGAGTCTGGGTTTCGGCCTTCCGGCTTCCTTGGCTTTGTTGTACTGAAAATAAACGATTGTTTAGATTGAAAATTGAAACGCAGTTAATTAGTGTTTGCAATAAAAACTAGCTCTTCTTTGGAAACTGGTTGTTTTTCATACCTTTGAGCCAGATGGGTTGGAAGTCACAGCAGAATCTTCCTTCTTTTCCTCCTAAAAATGTTTGAGTTGGATTGAAATTAGGATTTGCGAGGAATTGGTTTTACTGTGTTGTGGCTGCCCTGTCTTTTAGTGCCGAGAAAACAGCAGTTTAGGTGGCTGGTAACAGTTTACAGGACTCGTACATTGGTATGCTACAACTTTCTATAAGTCTATCAGTTCACGTAAAATGAATGTTAGTTATTCCCAATCAATTGCAAGCAGACGATGATAGTCTTTTTCACCTGTCCGATTACCGTGGCATCAACAGAACGTTTTTTTTTAAAGCTCATAAACTCCGAAACAGTGACATGAGCCACACGTTAAGACACAACTTCCTATTTATAAAATGGTTGAAAACCCCTCTGTTGGTGGGAGAGCTTTAGAGCGACTGATAATACCGGGGTAGGAAGGTTCAGGGATTGTAACGGCGAAATGCGAGGTCATACGGATGAGCTCTTTGACCAATTAGAATGTCCAAATCTTATTTTCAGCTCTAGAAATTATACTAAAAGGTCATATGAAGTGTGAAAAGAGAACCAGCAGATGCGAATTGTGCTTACAAACTGAGGAAGCTTCGTAATAAATCATTTATTACAAAACTTACCTTACCAGCAGTTTATTGCGAACCGGTTAGGCAGCTGAAAAAACGCTTGAGGAGAACTTACCTGAATGTTGTAAATATTGACGCCGGAGGATTGGGATGAACTGGAGTAAAAGTTCTGCCACAAATTAAGCGTAATGAACCGTTAGTTAACTTAGATGTTGCAGTCAAAAAAGAATCACAAAAAACGATTACATATCGTGACAAGCGCCGAAAAGAATGTTCGTTACGTAACTGATACTTCAGGGAAACTTACTATTTTCACGGCAGCAGCGCCAGCTCCACTAATGACACATTTTGCACAAATTATGCAGGCAAGAGTTAACTTCAGCAAAGGAAATCCCATAGCTTCTGAAACACGATAATAGCAGTATGATGCTATTAAAGAAACTAATCCAAAAACGGAACTAGTAGCTATGAATAACAGGATAATTTCTCCTAAAAATTTGAAAAACGATTTTTTTTAACTTTCTCCTTAGTGCAATTCAATATCTTTCGCTTCATTTAATTAGCAAGCTCAGATGTTTTTTGTATCTTTTTGATTTTCCCAATGTTCGTATCACTGCAATCTTTGTAACAAGTTGCGCTGACTTGTTGGGGATCAAAGGGGGAAAATTAATTTTTCCCTCAGCCTGAAAACGAATCCTACTTCCTGTTGATCTTAGATCTTAAAATCATGCTGATGCTCTCCTAACCAAAGTAAGCGGTGACAGTTTATACAGGGACACACTCCACCATCACCTGAACTCATGTGCCACTTTTGTTGTTCTTACCACATTTTGACGTCATCTGTGCCGAAACAGACGCGCGGTAAATGAACCTAACATGGAATCTATTTTGTTAATTAGTCTAATTAGGGAGAGATGAAGTTATGATTCTCGGTTAAGTACTACTGTTATAGCTGGAAAGCTTTCTTGAATTTATTTGTGCTTTTTCCATCAATAATAACCCTCAGTTTATTAATGTTTTCATTCAGCATATTCCGCCGCGCACTCCGGCCAGCAAGCCTAAAATAACTTGACCCGGATGAAGCGGCACTACAAAGCTGGGTCCATTCCAGGGGTCACTAATGACGTGAAAGAAGTTTTTCCGCTAATCATTTCCCTGCCTTATCGCAAACACGAAGTCCAGGACTGAGCGCGGAACCGAGAACTACACGGCGTTTTATTAAACCGCGCAGCCGTAGGCTGGGCGGTTTCTTGCTCTGCCTTCGGTTTATTTTATTTGTTGGTTTTTTAAGTTTTGTCGGTGAGCAGACCCAAACTCACACTCAGCCAATTGTTGTCATCGGAGGATGTCATCATCAGCCAATTACAGGCCATTTCTCAGCTCTTTTCGTCATATCCTCCCTCGGGAGCATTTTGTCAAGTTCGCAAATAGAAAATATATACTGCAAAGGTTGGTCAAGACAACGTGGACATAGGCGTTGTTACAATATTTCGGCTGGCCAACACCAGCCTTCTTCAGGTTTATTGAATGGATAAATGCTGCTTACAGATCTTTATATTCACCGGAAATGACATAAAAAGGCTACGTGATGTGTAACATTAATAAAAAAGGAAATGCATAAAAGGTAATAATATATGATAACAAGGTAAAATAAACAAAAGAAAATTAAAAACTGCTAAATTAAATTACATTTCATCTCTTCTGTTAAGGCCTGCAGGCTCCAGTGTTTTTCCTCTGTGTATGAGGAATGCCTCACGAGCCTTTCTGATGGAGTCCCGACTAGTGTGCAGTTGTTCGAGCGGTATAAGGATCATGTGATCCTCCGCGTGACCACTAGTCAGGAAGTGTCGTGAAACCGCAGTGGGGGTATAACTACAAAAGGGGTTTATAATTGGTCGCCTATGTTCATTAAAACGGTCTTTAAGACGACGTTTGGTCTCTCCGATGTATTGAAGATTACATTTAGTGCACTGAATCATGTAAATAACATTAGAGGTTTCACAAGTAATATGTGATTTGATTTTAAACGTTTGTCCAGTACTATAAAAAGTATATTCATTACGGCCATCCTTAATAAAAGGACAGACGGTGCAACTAGTTTTATTGCACCGAAACGAGCCAGATGGAGACCTAGATTGGTCGGTGTTAGTAGGTTCCGTCAATTTAGCTCTAACTAGAATGTCACTAATGTTTTTACAACGCCGGTAGGCTACTAAGGGGAGATTAGTAAAAACATTTTTACAGCGGCCAGATGAATAAAGCACGGTAGAGTGTTTGTGAATTATACGGGATATGTTAGGTAAAGCGGGGTTATAGGTAATGACGAACGGAACAGTATCTGTCTGTTGTTTAGGTTTAGGTTTAAGAGCGTCTTTCCGAGAAATGTCAGAAGCACGTCGTATCTGGGTTTTAAGGAAGTTAAGTTCGTAACCTCGATTGACGAGGTAGTCCATAAGTTCCTTACAGCGTTGTTTGTAAGTGTCATTGTCGGAGCATATGCGTCGAAGGCGAAGTGCAAGGCTATATGGAATGGAACGTTTAGTGTGGGTGGGGTGGCATGAGGAGATAAGTAAATATTGATGTTTGTCAGTGGGTTTAGTGTAAAGGTCGGTTTCTATGAGACCATCCTTAAGTGAGACCATCACATCAAGGAATGGAATCTGAACCTTCGGTCCAAATAACGAAAATATCGTCCAGAAATCTGAGCCATGTATGAGGTAGGTAAGGTGCGTTAGTGAGCGCGTCATGTTCGAATTTGGCAAGAAAAAGGTTGGCAAATGAAGGAGCCATTTTGGTGCCCATAGCAGTACCGTGTTTTTGTAGGTAGCGTTTGTTGTTAAATGTGAAATTGTTCATGTTGAGGATGATCCGTATGAGGTCACAGAGAGTTTCCGTGGGGATGTGGTTATCGTTGCGTTTGCGAAGGAAAAAGCGGCAAGCCTCAATACCTTCGCTGTGAGGGATGTTGGTATAAAGAGAAGTGACGTCAAGCGTGACAAGTATGGCATTGTCGGGAAGTGGTGTGTTGATAGTGTTTAAGTTGGAAAGTTTGTTAAGGAAATCAGTAGTGTCTTTAACGTAAGACGGAACAGTACAAACTAATGGTTTTAGGTAGTAGTCAACAAACTGAGAGATACGTTCTGTGGGGTGGTTGTTAGAAGAAACTATGGGTCGTCCAGGATTGTTAACTTTATGGATTTTGGGGAGTATGTAAAAACGTCCAGGTCTGGGGTCGTTTTGTACAAGGTACTGTTTTGTTTTCTGGTCAATAAGTTTATCGTTGAACATGCGTTTAACGTATTCAGCAACTCTTTTTTGTATCATGGCAGTCTTGTCCTTTTCTTGTTGTTCGTAGAAGTTTGGGTTATTCAGTTGTCGGTTACATTCGTTTATGTACCAGGATCTGTCCATTATCACAGTCGCCGATCCTTTATCGGCCGACTTGATGATAATGTCGTGTCTTTGTTTAAGTTGACGTAACGCGTCACGTTCTGTTTTAGGGAGATTGTCACACACGCGGTTGGGTTTGGAGGTCAACAAGTCACGTTTTACAGCATTAAGAAAAGCGTTAAGTGCATCGTCTCTGTTAGTCGTGGGTGTCCAAAGACTTTTAGGGTGGAAGGGGTTAGGTTCGTCGCTGGATACGTCATCATGAAAAAATTCTGTAATGCGTAAACGACGGGCGAATTCGTCAAAGTCTGCATTAACTTCAGACCAGTTGATTTGTCGTGGAGTGGGGCAAAAAGTAAGACCTCTTGCTAGAAGTTGCGTTTCGTCGTGCGTGAGTGTGACGTTAGATAAGTTAACAACGGAAGATGGGTCGAGAGGTGTGTTAGTGTTAGGAGTGGGTAGTCGTTTAGTGTTTTTACGTCGCCAACGTGATCGTGTGTTATCGAGGTTTTGAAGAGAGGATGGCGTGTGGTTTGTAGAATGTATTTGCGACTGATTGTGAGTGGAGTGATTCGGGTTAGTAGGGTTATACCGGCGTGTAAGTTCGCAAATTAACTATTCAAGTTCGCAAATTAACTATTCAGACAGAACATGTCCATCTGTGAGAAATGTTTATTTGGTCAAAATTGGGCCAAACTCCGTTGGAGATGTACATCAGGACATTTGCAAGGATAAAGAATGTAACTTAGGACCAGTTGCTGGCTACTAAGGCCGAAATTATCCAGAGTTAAGCTGTATTTTCGTTTTGCGTGCGAAACAGAAGATTTTGTAATTTGGAATTTTTGTTTAAATTGATAGTCGTTCGAAAGGTCAAGGTATTTTTTTCCTTAGACATAAACAAAATTCTCCGATTACAAGTAACGCTAGACCCCTCTCATGCAAAGAATGTTTCCATATCTCAAAGCGCCCTCTCCCTATTCACATACACTCGCATGAAATTTCTAAGTTTCTTGACACAGAGACTTAGTTTCTGTTCAACAAATGTTGTCAAAGTGCAAGTCTCTTCAATTTTAAATTTCCATCGGGAGGAGTGATTTACTATGTTATTTCCGTTCGCTATGATACAGGAGACTATATGGTAAGGTAAAGACTGCACTGCGCCAAGTGGCTCATCAGGCCAGAGCTTATCCTGGTTTCTGTGGCATAAAGCGACTAGGAGTATTTCTACTCCCCCCTGGATGGGATGCTAGTCCATTGCAGAGTGACCCCAGCATTAAATTTGCCCCTAACCGTTTATACACCTAGGTGGAGAGAGATAATGTGAGGGTAAAGTGTCTTGCCCAAAAACCGGCTGCGCAATGTCGCCGGACAGGGCTCGAACCAGGACCGCTCGATCAGGAGACGAGCGCACTAACCATGAGGCCAGCGCTCTTCCACACGCTATGCTGTATAGGAAGACAACCACTCTTAGCTAGCCTGTGGTTCATGCATTGAAGATTAATAATTTTATTTCCAGTTGGAGGTTACAAGTTTCAAGGTTACCAACGATTATCAGCATTACAGAACGTTGAGTTACTATTATTAAACAGAACACATATTAAAACCCTTACTACAGCTTAACGTTGGCATCGCTACACCGATGCAAGTGCGTTAGAAACTCAAATCAAAAACGCCCCGAAGTAACAGGTGTGGTATTGCATCCAGAATTTCACGGAGCCGTCATCTGGTGCCCCCCCAGGGTTGATCCTCAACGAGATAGAATCACCGGCATTCAGAACAAACACACCACTGCCGCTCGCCGTTGCGGGAGGACCTCCCTTTGTAACTGATGACGTAATCAAGCTGACAAAATCATCATTCACAAGAATCTCCACTCTTCCTTCAGACCTAAAATGGAGCTGTGCGTAAATGTAATACCTTCCAGCTTTGGGTACCGTCAGTTTTCCATGTTCGTACTTCATACCGCCTTCAAGATGACTATGAGGATCGCTAGCAGACCAGTCTTTTATCACTGGAAAGCAAATCCGATAACTTGCTTAATCAACATTGCTCCTGGATTTTATGATTACTGTTACCCAGTCTCACACTGCTGTTTTCAAATATACAGTATGTGCTGATTTGTAACCAAATGAAACAATTTGAGTTGAAGTTGAAGTCACTCAGTCTGTTCTATTTCAGCATTTAGTCACAAAACAAATCTTTGGGCTGTAAGCACACTTTTGGTTTCATATCAGCTAATTATAAGTCAGTCTGCAGAATTAAATATCTACCTTTCCTCCTCATTTCTTTGCTCTTTTTTATCTTATCAGTCTTCAACGAGTGAAATGGTTGGAATTGATTAATTTATTACTTTCTGCTTTCTTAAATATTATCGTTGTTCCATCGGCATGCATTTAATAGAACGTATTTCTATACAAGCATCGTTTCGGGATTGAAATAACCCGTAACAAAAAAAAAACCATTGACGGGAACATGGATATTACTTGCCTAGTTTGCCGACTGCAAGATTTAACCAGATAAAACAAAATGCTGAAGTAACGTACCTGTGTTAGTGGAGTAGCCAACGCCCCTGACATAAGATGCTACAATATGCGCAGACGGTTTTGTCTGAAACAAAACACAAAAATTGAACGTGAGAAAGAAAGGATTAAGGGCAAGTGAGTCAATATCGAAAACATGGGCTTCTGTCGAATCATTGTCGTTTTCGTTTTAGGTTACATTGAACTGTAAATGTTCTAATGTTACAAAAACCTACAGCCAACCCGCAGATAACTTTCAGAGCCTGAGCGGGGCAGAGTGCGAAGCGCGATACACGAGCTCGGAGCGCGAGTCGAAAAAATTCCCTACGGTTAGCGTTTGGCGCTCGTTGTCGCGTCGCTCTCCGTGATCGTGCATCGCGCTTCGCGGTCTGCTCGGTTCATTCGCCTGTTCTGCATACAGGCTAACGAACCTACGAATGGCTCGCAGTTAAAAAACCCAGACTCGACGCGAATCTATAGGTACTGGTAAAAATTGTAAAGCGAAGAAACAAGCTCTTGAAGTGTTCTGGAGTTTATTATAATTAGGCCGCCTATTTATAATAAACTCCAGAACACTTCAGGAGCTTGTTTCTTCGCTCTAAAATTTCTACCAGTACCTAAAAATTCGCATCGAGTCTGGGTTTCGGCCTTCCGGCTTCCTTGGCTTTGTTGTACTGAAAATAAACGATTGTTTAGATTGAAAATTGAAACGCAGTTAATTAGTGTTTGCAATAAAAACTAGCTCTTCTTTGGAAACTGGTTGTTTTTCATACCTTTGAGCCAGATGGGTTGGAAGTCACAGCAGAATCTTCCTTCTTTTCCTCCTAAAAATGTTTGAGTTGGATTGAAATTAGGATTTGCGAGGAATTGGTTTTACTGTGTTGTGGCTGCCCTGTCTTTTAGTGCCGAGAAAACAGCAGTTTAGGTGGCTGGTAACAGTTTACAGGACTCGTACATTGGTATGCTACAACTTTCTATAAGTCTATCAGTTCACGTAAAATGAATGTTAGTTATTCCCAATCAATTGCAAGCAGACGATGATAGTCTTTTTCACCTGTCCGATTACCGTGGCATCAACAGAACGTTTTTTTTTAAAGCTCATAAACTCCGAAACAGTGACATGAGCCACACGTTAAGACACAACTTCCTATTTATAAAATGGTTGAAAACCCCTCTGTTGGTGGGAGAGCTTTAGAGCGACTGATAATACCGGGGTAGGAAGGTTCAGGGATTGTAACGGCGAAATGCGAGGTCATACGGATGAGCTCTTTGACCAATTAGAATGTCCAAATCTTATTTTCAGCTCTAGAAATTATACTAAAAGGTCATATGAAGTGTGAAAAGAGAACCAGCAGATGCGAATTGTGCTTACAAACTGAGGAAGCTTCGTAATAAATCATTTATTACAAAACTTACCTTACCAGCAGTTTATTGCGAACCGGTTAGGCAGCTGAAAAAACGCTTGAGGAGAACTTACCTGAATGTTGTAAATATTGACGCCGGAGGATTGGGATGAACTGGAGTAAAAGTTCTGCCACAAATTAAGCGTAATGAACCGTTAGTTAACTTAGATGTTGCAGTCAAAAAAAGAATCACAAAAAACGATTACATATCGTGACAAGCGCCGAAAAGAATGTTCGTTACGTAACTGATACTTCAGGGAAACTTACTATTTTCACGGCAGCAGCGCCAGCTCCACTAATGACACATTTTGCACAAATTATGCAGGCAAGAGTTAACTTCAGCAAAGGAAATCCCATAGCTTCTGAAACACGATAATAGCAGTATGATGCTATTAAAGAAACTAATCCAAAAACGGAACTAGTAGCTATGAATAACAGGATAATTTCTCCTAAAAATTTGAAAAACGATTTTTTTTAACTTTCTCCTTAGTGCAATTCAATATCTTTCGCTTCATTTAATTAGCAAGCTCAGATGTTTTTTGTATCTTTTTGATTTTCCCAATGTTCGTATCACTGCTGAAGCGTTCCAACACATCCCGTAAGGACTGATTTCAAAACCTGCACTCTCTTTCATGAGGTAAATACCGCCTGGCCCGTTTTTTCGTTAAAGAGGAAGACATTTCACGTACGAGAAACAGAACTCTGATGTTGACAAGAAAGAAAAAGACAACATGATAACGAGTGAATCCGACTCGGAGTTGGACGACGGAAGCTTATCAAATTTAAGTATGCCAATAAAATAGTGATTTCAATAAACGGCGATTTCACCTATTTGGGTTCCATCAAGCACAAAGGTCCGTGTTTATTCGGAATCAATTTACTTTTTCCAAACCTAGAGACGATTCAACGAACACTCATTGATGGGAAAAACCGTAAGATAAAATGAGTCTCACAAGTTTAGACACCACTGACAGAGGAAACTGGGTGGATAAGTTTTGAGATACATACCAATTAAACAGACTTTCGTGCCTGAAACCTTGGCTTCGCAGAGTTTTGCTGCTCCGGTGTGACCTCTGAAAGTGACTGAGTACAACTTCAAGTAATTTATTTGTAAAGGATCTTCTTAAATACCTTACAAAGGGAAAAAATTCATCTTTGAAACCTATCCAATCTAGATAATTCAATGTGGCAGCTGAGATCAAAGCGGATTTTTCATATCAAATAAGCTATTTAGCCTCAAGGTCAAATAAACAAAAAACGAAAATGCATGTGGCAGAATAATAATTACTTGAAGTAAAATAATTGATAGAAATACCAAAACAGTATATTCTATTTCTTTTGATCTTGTGTAGTTTTAATGCAAGGAGATTGCGTTCGGCTGTCGTTAGAAAACAAAGCCACATTCATGCGAATTGCAGACTTCCGCTCTCTCGCCCTTGCCAAGTCATGCCAAGTCGCGCTATCTTAATACTGTGTCGACACTGTCTATAATGATCTCAAACATGTTTTGGAAACAATAGAAAACTGCATCAGGGAGAAACATGTATTTTCATATGAGATATCTTTGAGATTATTCCAATTGAAAATAGAAACTAGTGTAGTTTTGGTTTCGTTCAGTTTCTGTGCAATCTTTGCAACAGGTTGCGCTGACTTGTTCGGGATCAAAGAGATAATTGTTTTAACAAAGGGAAAAAAATTGATTTTCTCGGCCTGAAAACGGATCCTTCTTCCTGTTGATCTCAGGAAAATCATGCTGATGCTCTCCTACCCAAACACGGTAGCTCAAATTGTAAATTGGGCATCAATTAATAATTGTGAATTAGTTGATTTAGATCGCTCAAGTCAAATTCAGTACAGATGGCTTAAATTGAAAAACAACTTTTTTTGTTAGAAAACAGTCGGGAATGGATTTCTCTCCCCTCAGCAGAGTTAAAGATTGGGTTTTCCGAAAGCAATTTTATTTTCGTTTGGTAACAGGTCAGGTCAAGAGCCATAAT
>JAHPZR010056029.1:15000-35000 GCA_019787425.1 Platygyra sinensis | reverse complement strand
TTAACGTCCCCTTTTAAGAGCGTCTAAACGACGCTCTTATCAGTCGCCTTTAACGTTTAAGACGATAAACCTGTCTAGTATAAAAACGCGACGCCCTTAACCGACTGCCATGTTAGCATCTAGTAGTTTTGTTCGTATGTTGACGGGCTAAAAGTTGCTTGTTTCCAGTGTCGTCCGAGTGTAGAACCCAGTCTTTTTTATAAAAAAAAGTAATTTTTCTTTGATAGGCCGTGTAATTAAATGCGTCTCGTTTTAATACCAGACGCCTTTAACGTCTTAGACGTTAATGTTGTCTAGACAGCTTAAACGTCTCTAGCATAAAAACGGCCATTAGTTTCTGTAACTATTCCATGCTTCCCTCTTTAACCTCTTTATTCGCCGAAGTGGAGGTGATTAGTAATTGGCTAATCACCTCCGCGCTAGCCAATCAGCGTGGGCGAAAAGTACTCTTAGTCAATTATGGCCAAACTTGTATCCTTTTTCGAAAGGATTGCAGCAAATTTGCGCTTTAATTTCGTGCTATAAACGTTTAAAATTTGTTACGAAAAATTGTTGCGTGACTTACGTGAAGATTCGCGAATATGCTAATTTCGTCTCGAATCTTCTAGCTTATTTAATTAGTGCTGTATCATCGTGATTCAGTAATTTTATTTTAAGCCGTTTGCGTATGTTGCTGTAAATAGTTTCTTATTGTAATGTTACTTTATTTAGTATAGCCGGAAAGTTTTAGAATCTTTTGCTGTAAAGTATATAAGCGAATCGGTGTAGTATTGAGATGGTTTTTTATCCCAGGAGTGTTTAAGGAGTTTTACAGTAGTGTTTACTGAAGTGTGACGAAGGTCGCGTGTAAAGTGTCGATAAGAGGTCATGTTTGTTGAAGTGTAACAGAGAGGTTACGTGGATATCTGGCAGAGGCTGTGTTTTGACAAGTGTGACAGAAGTTCAAGTGTAACTGACAAGCCTAGCGTGTGTTTGTTGAAGTCTTGTGTGGAATTACTGCCTTCGTGTGGATTAAGCTAAGTAACCTAGTTGTTGTTTCCGAGATCCCTGTGTTCTGATTAGACTACAAACTATACCTACCACTAAAAACATCGAACTTGCAACAAAATTTAACGGTCAATCAACCTTAACTTTAACCATCAACTGTCAAAGAGACATTCCTACCCCCCCACTCCCCCGATTGAGACCCTATTCCATGATATACCTCTCGAAAGCGTGGCATACTTTGTATTTTTTTATTCATCCGAGAGGATCATAAGACCCTTGGGAGATAGAGTGATTGTCAATCAAAGCTGAGGGAGAATAAAGACTCGACAAATGTTTTGCGACTCAAAGACGCGACGATTTTATTTTCGTACATGGTGCAGCTTACATGAATTGTCGAGTAAATAGTCAGACATAAGCAAATGATCAGACAGTATAATCAGACATGAGCTCTTGGTCTGAGGTTTTGGAGCAAACACTTGGCAGTATTTAAGTTAAAAGATTAAATGGAAGTGTCATTAATTACCTGGAAACACAAATGTTTCATGTATGCCTACAACAATCCCACGAGTGACTCACATCCAAAAGTGGCACGGGAGATCATCGGAATATTTTGTGTAGGAGTTAAAATTCGTCGGTTTAATACCGCTTCTTGTGTTTACACGACCACCAAAATGACCATAGTTATAGTTATTCCAGTATTTTGAATCAAACTTTGAAAATACGATAGGAACGAAAGATTCGTTAGCAAGAATTGCATGGCATCTGTACAAAGCGATTTTGATGCTTTTTGGGCGGGGTTCAGTTTTTAAAACATCTGACAATTTTCCCGGTCCATTTCACATGGGAGTCCTTCTAAGTTAACAACGAGAAACGAAAGAAACATCTCAACTAAAGATAAGGAAATATAGGTATTCCTTTACACGTGCTCAAATTAACCGAAAGCGAGACAAGATACTCTCCTAAATAGTCTCGTCACTGCCTTTCATATCATTTGAAAACTATTTCGTGCGAGTAGTTTAGTTTCAATTACTTCGTTCTTTCCTAAACATTAGTCTGCTTGAAAATCTCATTAAAACTGCGTTATGAAGCAGTAAAAAGAAAAAACTTGGAAGACGCTACTCTTCTCTGCTCATATAGCTGTCGTTGTACTGTGACTAGCTACTTTTGAAACCAAAAACCTAAGCCATACACAGCGTCTTTTCTGATTAATTAAGTGTCAAAAAGAGATTTTAAAAGGAGTAGTTTCCCCTTTTAAAAGGGGGTTTCACTTGTGCAGTTCGTTTTATTTTTTATAGTGAGTTCAGTAGTTTTTGCTCCGAACATGTGGCCTGCGATGATCAAGCGGTCACTGAATCTTCATTCTTCAGTTCAACATTTGCCACGTTTTGACGGCGTCGGCGAAACACAATGAGCACGACGGCGCTAACAATAACGACGGCCAAGAGACCGCAGACAGCCACAACGGCGATCACATAAGCAGGCAAAGGTGTTCCCTCATCCTTGCCAGCAGCAGCTTCTAATTCTATACAAATAATGAAAGGTCATGTCAGAAATTATTTAACATCTCACTTTACTTGCGAAAGCTACGTTTTCGATATAGTAGTCATAACAACGGCTGAAAGACACAAAGAAAGGAAATTTAACAAGTGTGTATTCGTATGAAGTTGACTGATTCCCGAAGAGAAAAACCTTTGATTGACTGATTGATTTATTAATTGATTGATAATTGTTTCTAGTTCTTTATACCTCGCTATTAAGCTGAATATTAAGAAATCCAATTGCGTGCATGGTCTATTATAACAATATGCACTGAGCCAATGATCAAACTACATTTTCTCTTCATATATCATGGTGAGTTAGCATCGATCATGAGTCGGCACAGATCTTTAAGAGCAATTCTCTGTAAGAATCAAACAAAATGGGGAATGAAAAGTTTTGAACCCCCCTACTCAAATTTACATGGAAGTAGGTCTCCATGATGGATGTTCAAAAATGTCAATCATTGAGGTCATAAGTTAATTGTTGCCATGGTAACACCGAATGTTTCTTAATGCCCGAGAACTCAATTTTTAACTAAAAAATGATGTTAAAACTGAAAAATTCAAAACCTTATTTATCAAGTCCAGTTAAACACTGCAACTTGAGACGGCACCAAATGTTCAACTACTATTAGAAGTTCCTTCCATATATGTGACTTTTTTCTATTTATATTCTACGTGGAATAAACGGCCAACTAATAGACCTTTTTCGCTTGTACATTTTGTTTTCCCAATACAGATCATGTGATCATACTCAGGAGATTTGATCCTTTGTCTTGTTAATTAAAAAGAGTACATGCAGACATATTCATGCTTAAAAATGGAGTAATTGTAGTCAGGAGGTGACATAGTTGATAAAAGTGTTGTAAAAGTGTTCTACCGTAATATACAAGTCAGTGACAAAAAACAACACTTTTATCAACTATATTCATGCTTGCATGTACCCTTTTTAATGAGCAAAACAAAAGATCAAATCTCCTGAGTATCATCACATAATCTGTATTGGGAAAACAAAATGTGCAAGCGAAAAAGGTCTATTACACAGTGTCTCCACCATTTAAATTTGTGGGTGAAACAAGCAGTACGTTTCTCTCACTTTCTCTAAAAGTACATCAGTTCTAAAACTGGAACTAAATGGACAGTTTACAACAAACATTCCAGTTACTAAATCTGTAAAACTCAGTTCTGCGGGGCGGGCTTATTTTGTTCTCAGGGCAATCAGCAAAAACAACATGAAAATCAGGTTTCTTAAATTTTGCTAAAATTAAAATTTTCTCAGTTCTCTAGAAAAACCAGAAGAAGACCGAGACAGCCTTCAGATTAAGAGAATATTGTCTGTTGAGTAAATTTCTACTGAAAACAATCGTTTATGAACATGAATTTTGAAACAAACTGAATGGAACTGGTAAAGGGGGTAAGTTTCTAAAGAAACTGTGGTGCTGCGTCGGTGGGAGAATTATACAAGATAACTTGGTTTTATCAACTGGGTTGATCATGTAAAATTGGGGACCGTAAAGAGATTCGGAAGCTGACGTTTCGAGCGTTAGCCCTTCGTGGGAGCAAATCGAGGAATTGTGGGTTGTGTGTGGTTTATATACAGAAAGATGGAGCTACGCTATTGGTTGGTGCCTGGTAACGTGAAAAACAACAGAATAAATTAGTTGAATGAAAAGCGTTCGTAGATACCGTAAGGATTAAGAGTGCCGATTTGAAAAAAAATTTTTGTTCTAGAGTTTTGCGGCTTTCCGTGCTTCATTGATGTAGGGAGAGGCCGCAGACTGCCATATATTGCTTACAATGATTGGACAGATGTAAGACTCTAGCCCTCGGTTTAGATGCGTTTTTGTCGTCTTTCTCTACGTCGCGAAGGCGTTCTCGGAATCGGTCGCCTAATGGTCTCCCTGTTTCGTCGATATATAACTTTTTGCAAAGAGTGCAAGTTATACAGTAGATGATCTGGACGCTTGGGTCCCGACAATTTCTCAACGTTGCAAATGAAACGACATGTTTTGCATCGTGCGCGTGCGCATTTAAAAGTTCCGGGTTGATCACTCGTTTGGAATGCACTTCTGACTAAAAAGTTACCTACGTTTTTGTCGCGTTTGAATGAAATAAATGGCGGTTGCGAAAATACTCTACCAATATCGGGATCATTTTGAAGTAATTTAAAGTTTTTTAGAATGATGGATTTTACGCATGGTTGTGAGGGTGAAATGTGAGAGTGAATGGAATTCTATTATTATTCTCCTTCTGAAACGTTTGTAGTGCTGACTGCAGATCACTTTGTTGGGCGCGATGATGGCCTCATGCTTGAACAACAGAGGCAGGCTAGCCACGTTTGTCGAAGAAATCGCACATTTCCTCTGCTTTTAAGGAAAAATCAGAGTCCTCACTGCAAAGGCGACGAAGTCTAAGAAACTGACAATAAGGAATGGAATTCTTGACATGTGATGCATGTGAAGATGAATACAACAAATAACTATGAGAATCTGTGGGTTTGTAGTGCACACGGGTGCACAAACCGTTGCCTTCGATGGAAAGTATGATCTAGAAATGCTAAAGAAGAAAGGGAAATTTCCCAGGTCAAGAGCCGGATGAGAGGAGTTAACAGCAGTTATAAATTGATTGAGTTCCTCTCTGGTAGAGGAAGTGGCGCCGACACAGTCGTCAATGTAGTGACGGTAGAGTTCAGGTTTGGGGCCGTTGTATTGAAAAATTGGTGTTTAATGTAGCCTAGGAAAAGATTGGCGCAGCTGGGTCCCATTTTTGGTTCCCATGGCCACACCATTGATTTGTTTATAATAACTGCCAGCAAATGAAAAACAGTTTTAGCGTTAACACAAGTTTAGCCAGGCCAGACCAGGGGCTTGGTTCCTTAACACTGCGTAAATCTGAAAAAAAATGTTTGAGGGCTAGAAGACCTTCGCCATTAAGGATTCCGGTGTAAAGAGATGTAATGTCCATAATGAAAACAAGTTTGTCTTCGCCCAGGAAATTGAAATCGTGAAAAATTTGAAGTACGTGTTGACTGTCTTTAACGTGTGACGGTAAAGATCTGACGATAGGGTGTATAATTTTGTCTAATTTATTAGCTGGAAATGAGTTCGGTAGGGCAACTACACGCAGAGACGATAGGTTGGCCTGGGTTGTTAGGTTTGTGAATTTTAGATAAAAAGTAAACACACGAATTTCTAGGAGTGGTGATGATGAGATTAGTAGCAGTAGCTGGCAATTCTTGTTTGACTTTAAGGTCGTTAATAGTGCTCTTGACAATTTGTTGGTTAGCGGAAGTGAGATCTTTATCGACTTTAGCATAAAAAGAGGTGTCAGGTGTTTGTTTTGTGTATCTGGTATTCATCGAGAACGTAACCATGGTTCCACGAGATCCACTCGTCCAATCACGGTGTACGAAAGAACAGCCATATACAAGAGCCAGTTAGAACCTATTATAAAAAACCCTGGTAACACGCGGGGAGGCGGAACGAACTTTTTGTCGCTGATTCGCAGACGGACTATACCGGGTTTAGTTTCGTCTGCAACGCAGGCTAGCCCTAAATCGGTTGATGTAAATGATTGTGTAAAGATAAATGAAGGAACAGCTATGGTCTATTCTTATTTTCCACTTTTGTGCAGCTAGCATGTCTTTATGCTCCGATTTTAAGACGCTTCAGTGCTGATTATTACAGATCTATATCTTTTCGCAAGTACAATTTCTTCCAGCTCCTCAGTATTAATATAAAATATAATTAAGAAGTAGCAACAAATAATATAAAAACGAGTGACAAAAAAATCGGCTTTCTTTTTAATAGTAAAAATTGAAACTTTTAGCTGAAACATATGTGCAACGGCGCTGCAAAATAACTTTCAGCAGGCGTTGAACCGTATAACATTAAAGGTCGAAACTTCTTATCCAAAACGACCCATACGACAGCAGAGACACAGTCGTAACGATAGAATTGTGTTCTATACACGGCGCAACGCCTGCTGAAACGGTCGTCCCAATAGAATTGCGTTCTATCCCTACGGCAAGACCGACGCCGGCCAATGATAAGTTATACGACAAATGGAAAGTGCCAGAGACGACTCATACGACAGAGGCGACTATATGGAAACCAGGCTTCACTTATCATTGGCGTAGTCTCTGTCGTAGAGATAGCATGGTCGGTTTCGTGAAACGGTTTGCGAGGCAAGTATCGCGTAAAGTAGAATAGATGTCTATTTCTGCAACAGTCGCAACCATTGCACCGGTGCGGATAAAATCAAGAGTTTCATCTTACAACACCACTTAGTGTGGTCCCGCTCGGTCTTATTACACTACGCCAATCAGAAAACAGAACAATAAATTTCGAGACCAGTTTCAACGTTCCCGAACAAGTTTCGACCTTTTCAGTAGAAATTTACTCAACAGACAATATTCTTTTAATCTGAAGGCTGTCTCGGTCTTCTTCTGGTTTTTCTAGAAAACTGAGGAAATTTTAATTTCTGCAAAATTAAGGAAACCTGATTTTAATGTTGTTTTAGCTGATTGCCCTGAGAACAAAATAAGCCCGCCCCGCAGAAAGTTCAGTTTACAGATTTAGTAACTGGAATGTTTGTTGTAAACTATCCTTGTAGTTGCAGTTCTAGAACTGATGCACTTTCAGAGAAAATGAGAGAACCGTACTGCTTGTTTCACCCACAAAGTTAAACAGTAGTAGTAGTTTAACATTTGGTGGAAGTCTCAAGTTGCAGTGTTTAACTGGACTTGAGAAATAGGGTTTTGAATTTTTCAATTTTAACATCATGTTTTAGATAAAAATTGGGTTTTCAGGCATTAAGAAGCATTCGGTGTTACCATGGCAACAATTAAGTTATGACTTCAATGATTGACATTTTTGAACATCTCTCATGGGGACTAACTTCCATGTAAATTTGAGTGGGGGCTTAAAAATTTTTCATTTCCCACTTTGTTTGATTCTTTAAGAGACGTGCCCTTAAAATGCTTTCTCTGTCCCACTCCCCTCTCTCTTGACTCCTTTTTCCAGAAGACACTGATAAAGTTAGTGTTTCGTAGCCTGGAAACAAGGATCAAGAATAGTAAGTTTTGTGACGGAGATTGTTCTGAGCATGTGCAAGAAATAACACGATGTTGAACACATGCTAACTCGTTCCAGTTCTCTCTTTCTCTCTCTCTCTGTCTCCCTCACAAGGGGGTAGAAGAGAAAGAGAGAGAGAGAGAGCCTGGGAACGAGATTGGAACCTATGGCTCATCTGAGATTAAACAGAGTTGTGTTGGGCATTCGAAGTCTTACTTTACTTAATTCCGCCTCGATAATTGACCGGTTAAAACAGCCATATTTCCAGGCAATGCAGAACGTTTTAGTGCGAAAACTTATACTAGCGACATAGTGCAATATAAAAATCGACTTACAAGTAATCTATATATATTCGTCTTGTGCTTTCACTCTCGGAATATTTCCCAAAGTTTTTGGTCAGTGAGGGTATGCGGTCCCAATCTTGAAAACCTGTACTCATTCCAGACCTGCCTTTCAGACAAAAATCTGTGATTTTCCGTTCCCTATTTCAGACACGGGCCAATAATTGATACCACATTTCAGACCTCTACAATTCGTACACGGTTGTAATTCATAGCAGGTTCCTATCGGTTCCTATTGGTGGCAGAGATGCTTTGTAAGCTCCTGAAGAGACTACCCTGAAAATTTTACTTTTTACTTTTAAATAAAGGTGTCTATCTATATAACCAGAATTGGCGTTTATTACCATCAACATTTAAGAATGGCTATAAATTTGCCATTGTACGTTAACAGCGCGGAAAAAATCATTCAATCTAAACGAGATGTCCAACGCTAAGGGAGACGAGAATAGCTCCAAAGCCATATCCTTTAGAGCCGCACATACCTATATAGGCTTAGGCCACATAAGGAGCTACCCCCCCCCCCCCCCCTTCCCCTACACCGAGACCTTCACCTTTGGGGTTCTTATTTCAGGAGTTTGTAAAATCATCTTATCTACTTGACAGCCTTTGTTTAGTTAAACACATAAGTTCTTTAAGCACAAACCTTGATCGGGTTCTCGGATTTTGAATGGACCAGCTGTCACGTAAAATTCTGTTTGCTGGACTTCCTGAAGAGTATCACGTCTCTTTCGTTTAGTAAATAAGCAGGCATTGCATTCAGTTTCACAGACGGAGCCCACATTATCTGATAGGCAAACAATGACCTTGGCTCTGAGGTAAACTTCATCATTGTTTCTTTGACCAGGGAATCGGAAAATGTTGAAGAGAAAGAGCTCCTGAGGATCGAAGAAGCAGCTGGTGCGGGCAACAACCGCCGATTCTGCACAGCTAAGTAAGTAAAAACAAAGTTATTATAACACTCTAAGGGTTATTAAGTTCATTAATATAAATTAACCCTCTTACTTACGTATTTAAAGAAATTGTCGATTGAAGAAAAAATTAGCCACTACGTCTGTATAAGAAGATTCGGGGTTAAAAAAATGGTTCGTGTTGTTGTTTCAAAAACAGTCGGCTCGCATTGAAAGTCCGTTCACTGACGCGCTTTAGTGGCCGTTGCCGTTGTAGAGAGGTTTAAAGAGGTAATGTATGGGCTGTCCGCCGGGACAAAAAAAGAGTGGCCGTTGAAGCCGGAGGTGGCCGTTGTGGAGAGGGCCGTTGTGGAGAGGTGGCCGCTGTGGAGAGGTGGCCGTTAGTGAATTGAAGGTTCGACTGTACTCAACTTGACGTTTCGTATGCAACAACATACATCTTCAGAGGCGATGGTTGCAAATTATGGCAAGTTATGAAAAGATTAGAACTAAAGCGAGATATTGCTAACTATATATGAACAAAAGAAACTACATCCGGACTGAATTAATTTAGTTTGGAACTTTCGAATTTCATTTTTTTTTAGATCTTGCCATAGCTTGACATAATTTTTTATTTATCATTTATTCATTAATTCAACTTAATGTAATACGCTTTTGAATATTCTTTTATAGTTTTAGCGTTATATAAATTCATTATCATTAATTAATAAAGAAAGAGTTTCTTACTACCGACGTTTTCATTTAAGGCGGACTTTAAGTTCCGTATTAACAATGTTCCTTAATTTTACAATGTAAATCACATTGACCACTTGCTAGGATGTTGTGACTGGGAGAAGTTGAATTATGATCAGGAACAGCGGAGTCGTGATCAACTTGAGTGACAGGTTTGAAATCCTCCGTCTTTGTCATACAATCTTCTTTTGTTTTTATCAATGTAGAAAGCATCACAATGACCACAATCCCAGCAACAGGCTTTGTAGACAATTGCAATCTTCGAGTTCTGCGAGCGATTGAAACGATCCAGTTTTTGCCGTAAGGAAAAAAATGCTTAATTTCTGCGAGTGTTCTGAAAAATAACCCTGAGGTTGACGAAACCACCTGGAAACCATAAAACCTATTGACACAAGCTTTTAAACGGCGTGTAATGATGTAATAGCATCGCTGCGGAAACCTACATATAAAGGTAAAAAAAGGATTACATCTCTCTTGGGAACTGTGAGGTTCTGAAGGCCTGTCTTCTGGTCATAAAATTAATATTAATTCGAACCGAAAGTAGTTTCTTTTGTTCAATACCTCGATTTAGTTTAAGTCTTTTTTAAATCTCGTCATATTTTGTAACCGTCAATTCCTCTTACGTTATTTTGAGATATAGTATCCAGTCTCCCAGCACACAATGTTACCACGCGTGTTGCACAGGTGTTTTTGCGGCAGTAAAGTTACTTGGAAGGTCCACGTGACCTAAATCTGTCTCACAGGAGTGGTTATTTTTTGGCACTTGACGATTTCGGATAAAATAACTTTTGAAGGGATTAACTTAGGAGTAAGGTGTATATGTTGGATTAACTCTCTTTCATGTACTCTTCATGCTCTCTTGGAATCGTTTAATCTGAATTATGAACTATATAGCTAAAATGGCCAAATGCTATAAAGAGACTATACTTACCCGTCTTTGACCAATACAAATTCGTCGCCTCCTGGAGAATTATCATTATCGGCAGTGACCTCTCGCAAATGAACATCCAGATTTTGCGGTATTCCAGAAGCATCCGTTATTTCTATCTTGCCGAATACAAGAGTATTCAGGTCAATGACGGGAGGAACTTCCACTTCAGTACCCGCGAAGACAACGGTGAACTCAATTGTGAAGTCATCTCCAACACCTTAAAATGAAGAACACGTTCAGAATTCTATGCCTGAAAAAAAACGGCTTACAGTTAAATTGTAACCTTTTAACATGTAAGATCTTCAGTCGGCAACGCACAATTTGTGGAAAGCAAATTTATTTAATATATAAATTTAGGCCAGCCTAAAAGCGCAGCTCCAGGGCCAGGTTGATCAGAGCCCGTATAAGCTAACCCAGGAAAAGGTAGAATTTTAATTTGAGTTTTGTAACTTTGCAGTGAGGTTTTCTGTATATTGTTTGGCCTCCCGTTTTGAGTTTAAATGATCACCATATACACAAAACAAAGCAGAAAAAAAAACAATCGTATAGGAGAAAAAGTTATATTTTGGTTAACTTTAAAACCTTGCTTAACCGGCTTCCGAACAATCCTGCCCTGTTTTCCACAAGTTAACCTGATATGAGCCCGCGATCCGAACGAAACCCAGTACTTGGTCAGCGGTCAACTTCAAAAAACACTTAACCCTGATGAGCTCTAAACCTGAACCCGCGATATGGTTACCTGATACTAGTCAGAGGATTTGTTGATATGACAACTGTCAATTGAACATAATATGCATGTCTAATATCAAAGATATCTCCTTTAATCCAAGACTGCATGACTTGGTATTAGCTGCAGATGGCCGCCATGTTGTAAGACGTCGTCGTCGTCGGTCGTCGTCGCTAGGCGCACACGCCCGTGATACATGCCGCTAGCCATTTTGAAAATAACTTTGAAAAGAGTTGCATGGGTTCCTATATCTATGCATATATGTAGTCCTGTTTCTATAAATATGGAGCTCCGCTATAAAAGGTTGCTGTTACAACTCCGGTTTTGAGCTGGTGTATTGTTTGTTTTAAGACCTGCTTCATTAGATTCATTACAACTCATTCGAGTCCTACGTCCTTCTCTTTATTCTCCAAATTATATCTTTAAAAAATCTGGGCATGGGCCGGAAAATGGTTTAATAGCAATTTCTAGATGTCGTACGTGATGACACCGTTGAAGGACATTTTTAAGCGGGAGTACACATGAAAACACACTATTCTCTCATACTAATCAAGTTTAGTATCATCCAACTAGTGAACTAAGGCAAATCCTGCATTTTGATTGGCTACGCTTCTAGGGGACTAGCAAAATTCGCCGGTTTTTCTTTGGGTTTTTTTTTTTCAAATAAATATTTCTTCAACTTGCATTTGCTAACTTTATTATTGGGTTTTCTGTGCGGCTAGTTGGGTGATACTAAAACAATTAGACCCTTACGGGCTACGGGTCTAATTATTAATCATTGATATGGAGTTACCTGAGCCAGTGTCTGTTAATGAATGAAGAGGCTGAAAAGACGCCATTATATTTTCCTGTTCCCTGTTGTAGAAACACTTGACGACGTAGTCGTGGTCATAAGCGAAAGTTACAGGCGCAATGGCGGAGCCAGCTATTGCATCAACTGAAATTTGAAATTCGTATTCAAATCTGCTATTGTCGGGAGTTGTAGCCGGATCGCCTGGAGCACAGGTTGCGACGTCGATACTGGTGTACTTTACCAGGTTATTAACTTGATCAAATTCAGGCTGACACGTTTCATCATCTTCATCGTTTAAACTCCAAGAACGTTCGTCAGTGGAGCCTTCCCATTCAGCAATATCAGGTATGTAGATATTAAAACTGATTGATGAGGCGTCAGAGCAATCTACAGCCCTCAATTCTGCAGTTACTGTACCTGTATAACACACGAAGATTTACTTTTAGTTTACAAGTTTGTTTATATTTGTTCAAACGAAATGAGTGCTTTTCCAATGATTTCATCACAAAAACTCTGCCAACTGGCCTGGAAGTTGCTTGCAACGGAATCTGTTCCTCTCTCCTGCATGTTGTTCTCTTTTTGCTATAGACAATACTTTACTTTAGATTTTTCCTATTTGACGGGATTTACGAAAATGGTGTAAAAGAAAAATTTGTTCCTTTTTTAGGAAAAACAAGCTTTCAGACTGAGTTGCGGCAAAAAGATGAAACTTTAATCAGAGCCATTTCCATCCGTTTACAGTTGAATTACGATGAATATGTTAACGAAAACTAAAGTAATCCTTTTTCTTTAAAGACCGGTTTATATGTTCATGCAACCACACTTTTTTCGTTATTTCCTGGTTGAATAAAAACAGGATTTGAAATCAAAATAGCATTTTTTCAGGAATTAAGACATTTTGATTTACCGTTTTTCCGCCTGCTTTGATTGGAAACGTTTTCAAGAATGTTATCAAATTCAAAAAATATTTCATTTTTAGTTAACGACTTTTATTATAACGACTAACGAGGTTGGGTCTTTAACTACTTTATTTGGCTGAATATAATGTGAAGCGATCGCCCTGTGGATTACCACCAAATGAATGTTAAATATTTTGTGTATTTGTTTTTCCTTTTTATTGACTTCAAGGACTTACCATTATCCAACTGTAAGGAGATACACTATTCCAAACTAAAAACTTGTAAAGGCACTACTAATAAATATTCCACTTGGTCGACGCCATGCAGAGAATATCAAGTGGCAATTGGACTGGATATTAAGACATACCGTGGACAACAACAGCTCCAAACAGGAAAACAACGGCAATGAACAAACAGAATGCCTGCTTCATTTTCTCGGCAGTTCGTTCTTGTTTCTTGTCTTAAGTCTGTTGCAGAGACAATAACAAACTCTATTAAAGATATAGAAGATAATACATGGCTACTTTACATGAAATTCCTGTTCTCGTGCTGAACTTGATATCTCACTCGTTCGCTGCGCTTACTCATGAGATATCAATTTCAACACTTGAAGACAAATTCCATATCTACAAGCAGCCATGTATTATTCTGTTTATTACATAAACATACTAATGACGAATTTCTTGACGATTTTCCGAAGATTTCCGAACACTTTCCGCAGATTTCCGAAGATTCTCCAAAAGTTGTCCGAAGGACAAACATATCGGTTCCGAACATTTCCGAAATTCCGAAGATAACCGAAAATTTCCGAAGAAGAACCGATGATGTTTTGATTTAAGTACTTTTCAAAAGATTACTAAAAATTATAGCAATTGATATCATTTCACTTCTGAAAATAACATGCTATTTTCACGTGTGAAGATATCATGTTTACACGCAAAAGCTAAAGTTGTTATATCACTGGGGTTTGTACAATAATAAACAATTTGCAATTCGTGAATGTAAATCCGTACGTCGCACTTTCTATGAAGTAATCTATATTTATTTCCTGGTTTGAATGGGAGGTGGGGTTGCCAAATGGAGTAGATCTGGCTCGTTCCAGCACTCTCCGGCTCAGTGTGCAGTGTTCTTGGGCAAGACACTTTAATTTGATGTCGAGTTGAACACGAGCACACGAACACTACTTGCACAATACCATAGTGCACCTCTTTAACCCCCCCAAAATTTTGCTTACTCATCGTTTGCAATTTCTCCTGGGACATGACCATGTCCCAAGTGTAATCTAAAACAATGCCTATGCAAATTTTTTGGGGGTAAAAGAGGTGTATTATGGGATTTGTGCAAGTAGAGAATAATATAAACATACTAATGACGACGTTTTTGACGATTTTCCGGAGATTTCGAAGATTTCCGACCACTTTCCGGAGATTTTCCAAAATTGTTAAGAAGGAAAGACGAACGTTTCCGAACATTTTTCGGACATTTTCCGAAGATTTCCTAGGAGGAACCGATGTCAGTTGTTTCGATCATACAGCAACATTAAGGGATTATGTAAGCATAGCAATGGTGATCATTTTAGTAGCTGTGGCAACACCAACATCCTCACATATAAAAGATAAAAATAGTAACTTCACTATTCACTGCGTGCAATGAAGATATGATTTTTTAGTAAAAGGAAAAAGCCTTGTATTTCACAAGTGTTTGTGTAATAAATCTAGTTATTATATAGACACCAGTGAAATACCAAGTGAGCTTTCCCGCGAAAACTTCATATCTTCACACGTAAAGATAACATGTTATCTTCACTTACATAATAAATCACGCCTTTTTCACAGGAGTTTATCCGGTGTTTATATAATAAACAGAATATTACATGCCCGCTTGTGGATAATGGATATGAATTTTATTTTCTCGTGTTCGACTCGATATCGCACGAGTGAGCGCAGCGAACGAGTGAGATATCGAGTTGAACACTCGAAGATAAAATTCATATCCACGCGCGGTCATGTAATATCCTCTATTTCTTTACCGTTTTATGAATTATACGTTGAGAAGGGTTACAAGATCAGCGTAATCATACCCTTCAGTACAAGGGGATTGAAGATTAAATAGTCATCATAATTTATCATGGGCTAACGTTGAAAAAACAAGCAATGTGTATTTTGATAGTAATGAGGATGATTGTTTTTAGTGAATGGTTTTCCTTGCCTAATAAAAGGCTGAACAATAGATAGTCATAACATCGTAGCCTTCGTTTAAAGTCGCTTCTCACCGTATCGTGTTACAGGTTAATTTTGTAGAGTTCACTGTTTCAGTTTGCTACTAATAATCACTCAATGTAAACATGGGCTGTTAGTCAGAATCGAACGGTTATCTTCCTTCAAACTGTTACTGATTTTGTGTTTCAAAAGTTAAGAGACCACTCGTAAAATTTAGACTATTTTGCATCCGGAACCCAAGTGGTGTATTTTTTATATTCTCACTAGTGAAGATTTTGATGACGTCATGATTATTTCCAGGTTTTTACAGTTGTTTGTAAATACAGTTTATCTACATAATAAAAACTAAATTACATAGTGGCTTGAAGAAATGAATTTTATTTTCTCGAGTTAGAAACAAATTTTACCCCACTCGCTGCGCTCGTACATAAAATATTATTTTTCATCACTCCAAAATAAATCACATCTTAGCGCTGCCGTGTAACATCCTCTATGTCTCTAACAGCATTTCTAGCACGATAAACAACAATAATAATGCGTTTGTTTGTGAACCTCTTAATTGCCAAATTTCCAAGCCTTTTCAGGCTTTTGTCTTTAATTTCGAGATAAAGTGGAACCCAGCTATAACGAAGTGTCACGGTACCGAAAAAAATGTTCGTTAAAGCGGGGTCTTCGTTATAGCGAAGACCCCGTTATAACGAATTATCTGCATGGTTAACAACAAAAACATTCGTTATAGCGGGGTAACCAAGCTGAACCAAGCTGAGCAATGGAATATACACCACGCAAAACAGTCTCCCTACAGACCTGCGCGTGAACAACTACATTTAAATAAAGCAAAGCTTTGAAAGTCAAAGTTTCCCTATCTTGACCAATAGGAGTCGAGTTTGGCTTACCAACAATTTGTTTCATCATGTCGTTTTTACTGACTGCGAGCGACAGGACAAAATTTTCCTTACAGCGGGGTGAATTGTGCGTTGGGACCGTCAAAATCAATTCGTTATAGCGGGGATTTCGTTATAGCGGGGTTTGTTTCCACATATTTTACTATAATTCTGCCGGGCTTTCAAATGTTGTTCGTTATAACGGGGTCTTCGTTATAGCGGGGTTCGTTATAGCGGGGTGCCACTGTACTAATTGGCGGGAAGCAACTTCATCACTTGACTGCAACTACCAGAATTTCTTTCTTTTGCTTCTTATTCTTCTTAATATTGTTATTAATAACAGTTGCCCTAATGAGCATAAGAAACAGAAAAAGTGAAAGATTCTGGTAGTTGTAGTCAAACGACCCCATCATGCAAATCGCCTGTTCTTATAGACACGCATACTGGATAGGCCATCTCCAAGTTGCTTTTTGCAGTCTGTGTCAAAACGTGTCTTCGAGGTTCATTTTCATGCAAATCAAACACACTTTCGTATGAAAGCTTTTGCACCAAGACTCGTTTTGAAACAGAGGTACAAGGTAACTCAAAAATGGCCTATTTCTTTCAATCAACTTGATATTTGAAAAGAAACAAAAACAAAGAGAGAGGCATCCTAGAAGTGAAAATGTGGTTAAGCTCAAACCCCTGTCTCCTCCATGATGGGATTGCGAAATCTCCTAAGATTTTTCCAAGTTTCAATGCGTTCTTCGAGTTTTTTCCTTTCTTTACTAATCAATGACAAGACATGCATCGATAGGGATAAATGAATTCCGCTGCATTAGAATATTCCATTCGTGAACCGGCGCAGCTCAGTGAACCGAGTCGGCATGCTGGTGACTTCAAGCCTAAGGTAGGTCACGAAAAGTCAAATAAAGCCATTTTCGCGATAGATGAAAATCACTTTGGAATCAAAACACCATAACATCAAAGCCGAAATTTTCTGAGGCAGACAAAACAAAAGAGGAAGTGAAAACGAATTGTTTATAAACCGTCTTCTGCAGATGTTTCCGCTTAATTTGAATTCATTCCTGTGCATGATAGTTTTTTAAACTACTTGTTAGTAGCTGTCTGTTGCAAAATTTCACTGGGTCAACCGAACCGGCAGCTACATAAAACATAAAACCTTGTGGTGCGTAATTGTTTTTCTCAGTTCAGCCAGCGCCGGCAACACGCAGAGTCGCATCTATGCTTAGTATTAGTTGATGAAGACATCCCAACTTGGCCTATCTTAATGGGGTATTTAATCTTCTCGACTTTTCCTTTTCTATAACCATCTTCAAGTTTCTTTTAGGTTGTTTATCAGTTACTGGAGACCAAAACTTAAATCTCGGCAGCGCTCTCATCCGTGCTGTTGTAAAAATCAGTCTTCCGTGGGTCCTTTTCAACGCCTGAATGGCAACTCACGCCGAGTAAAAGTTAACAAATGTGTCATATTCTTTTAGGACTCTAAGTTTTGCCCCTCATCTGAATTACAGTTTAAGATTTGACATTCCAAAGTAAATTGACGAGCGAACAAAAGGAAAAAGATCAGCGGGAAGCACAAAGGAAGACGCCAACTAATGGCTGGACTTCTATGAGCGCATCGCAACCATAAATAATTGAACTGTGGAATTACAACCGTGCGCTCTTCACTCCTCTCTACTAAACAGTGTAGCGGAAAGTTGGTTTCTGAAGTCAATCGATGTTATCATTAATGATCTTACACACCTAGAAACGGCTTTTAAAGAGCGCGCTGTACAGTTTATGAGCTGAAATTTATTGAAAGGTTACGCGAACTGAAAGGTCTTAGCTACATGTATATAAATAAAATCTTGTGAGTACCCTGTGCTTACTTGGAAGTTAAATTAGGTAGATTTTTAATTCTCATCGCCGTACGCGAGCAAAATGTCAGTTAGTACAAACGTGACCAGTTACATTAAAGGAATTAAATTGTTCTTGTTTTTGCCATATAATAAACATCTTTTTAACCGAGCTAAGTCAGTCTGTATGGGAGAATCATGACCTCGGTCTGGTCTACAGACCTCACTGCGTTCGGCCTGTACTTACGACCTTTGTCAAGATTCTTCCATATAGAACTCTTGCTTGGTCAATGAAGAGCTAAGTGTGTGCCCGGTGCGTACTTGGATGTTAAATTACTAGGTTGATGTTAATTCTCAAACAGCACAACACGAAACAAAACGTGCAAGATTTGTTTCGTTAATTTACGCATGAACATTTCCTAACCAAAAACGGCAGGGCATGGATTGTCTTCGAAAAGAGTTCGCCGGTTCACTACTTGTTGCTGAATGAAATGGGCCTGTTAATTAAGAACCTCTACCTGAAATGTGTTTGCTTTTTTTGCTCTTTCAACTTATTTAAGCAGAACAAAACTTAACACTTACCAGTGCTGAAACTCAAACTTCTGCTCGGGCGGAGACTTAGCCAAACTGCCGGCTTCTGAACAGCAAAGAAAAAGAGAAAATTACAAGCTGTAAAACTTTGATTCATGCGTTTAACAAAGGCAGTTAGTTACCTTTCGGGGTTTCTTTCTTAAGTGACTTGAACAAGCCCGAGTGGCTGTGATAAGTTTTTGTCACAAACAAGGGAAACTGAAGTCCGTGAACTTTCCCGTGATGAAAGATCTTATCACAGCTATAATTAGATCCATTTGTTACCACTGGAATGTTCTTATTAGTGTTGTATACAAAATGACAAGGAAATAAGTAAGGCTATCACGGGTCAGTGAAGACTGTAGGATGCTAGTTCATCCAGGCAGAATTGCATCCTTTTACATTCTGCTAAAATCACGAGCATCTGCATGATTGGTCCTGTTAGAGAAAAAAGATCGTTTTAGGTACTGGCTTGTGGCAAACCGCCCTGATGTTATGAATTAATTTTCCTTGTTCAAAAATCGCGCCAATAATTTGACCATCTCGGTTAAAACTTTTCTTGTGTTGTTGATGGAATCGATAGCAGAAAACATTGCACTCAGAAATTTGGATTTTATTTGGAAAAAACAAATTAAAGAGTGCTATTTACAACCAAGTTTAAAAATGACGTCTAACAACAGTTTCGCTGTGTTGCTTATTTGCTGCGCTGACATTCCGTTACCATGGAGACATGACAGAAATTTTTATGTATTTTAGCTTGCTGTTAATTGCGCTTCAATCTCACACTATGAATCAAGTAAGTTAACGAATAAAGTAAAAAAAAAAAAGATTTCATAATTATTCCATTGAATGCAACAACAGCTTTGTGGGAACAGAAAGCGAAGCAGCATGGTGTCAGTGAAAATTTATTTTCTTTGCAGCATTGCGGTATATAATTGGCGTTGCATTGTACCGAGACGGCAACAATCCACCGTTAAACTACTGTTACCGCCAGCAGACATCATGGACTTACTGAACCTTTAATTTGCCTTGCATCGACTTACTCAGTTTCAGTACAACGGTAAACACTACAAGCAGTTACGTGGAACAGCCATGGGGTCGCCTGTTTCTGTTGTTCTCGGCGCAGAAACTGTGATGCAACACGTGGAGGAACGCGCCCTTGCAACTTGCCGACAAACAACACCGCTCTGGTTACGCTACGTTGACGATACCTTTACCGCCGTTCACAAAGACGAAATTGACGCCTTTCACGACCACCTTAACGAACAGAACGCTGACATCCAGTTTACCAAAGAAATGGGTTTTTTTTTATTTACACGACCCAACAAGCTTGTAGCTTTAATTTTAATCGTGTTTAAATAAAGGTCATGCATACATAGATACACATGGAAAACTTCCTTTTCTAGACTGTTTGGTAACTGCCACGACAACGACGAACCACGAACGACAGTGTACAGAAAACCGACGCATACCGACAGATTACTTGACGAATCATCCTACAACCCGACTTCACTCAAAGCCACGATTATAAAGACTTTGACGAGACGAGCGCAACTAG
>JAHPZR010056029.1:0-10000 GCA_019787425.1 Platygyra sinensis | reverse complement strand
GCCTACCAGTCTCTCTTGTACTCCACTACACTACGAGGTTCAGTTGAGAATTACCCCTCCAAAAATAATTTATATTTTACTTAAACCGTTTGCATTCCCAAAAATTTGCATGACAATTTACTTATTGAAGTGTTTAACGCATGTTGCACGCTGTACGAAAACATGCATCGCATTCAGTGTGGGTCCCTGGTGAATAAAAGGGGAAGAGAATGACTTATTTCCCTCGACTTCAGCAGTACTGTTAGTTACGTACACATCAATGTCTTCAATGAATTTCCTTAAACTCTGCAAAATTTTGCCTGATCACGACCAGTGCATACAGTGGTGCAAGGAACAAAACCTGCTGGCGTCGTCAATAAAGTGTCCGCGGGAACATTTTAGCAATGCATGGAGGTGGAGACGACGAGCTTCTTCGCGAGATGGATACGAATTGTGATATTCAAGAAGAAACTGCAATGGCATAGCATTAATGCGCACTGAAAATACATGGACGGGAGTCAAACAAAGAACATCCAAAGATCTCTCCGAAAGCTATCTACGGGAATGGTTGTTGCGTCAACGCTATGGAGACGAACCTTTTGGAAACATTATAAAGCACATCGCCGACTTATATGTGAGTACGCAAAGATGCATAAATTGTTCCTGTATGAACTGTTCGTGATCTGATCGCCACTTCATGAAGGAAAGAAACAAAATACACAGCTTCAACGCATGAAACTAAATTTGAGGAAGGAAATCAAGGGGTTAAATCGCGGAATGACACTATGAAGGTAAGCAAGAATTTTATTTCACTTCGATATTATTTACAAAATTATTAAAATAGTAGCTGACCCGATCAACAGTTTATAGCTAACCGCAAGCAGCATTTGCTTAGGCCTAAAACACTATTTAATTTATACGCATTTTTGAACTAGCGCAATGGTCGAAATCGCTATTATTATAAGCAGTTTTAAGCCTACGTTCTGTTCAAAAACACGGTAAACGCGTCCTAAATTATTATTACATTTCCGTTTTGCGTACTTTAGTCTCCAAGAAATCCCTTCGTTTTTCAGTGTTTTTGACGGAAAATTCGGGGAAAAAAACTAAGTCTAAAAGTATGCGACAAAATTTAAAGTTATTCAGAGCGAATAACTCTCAAAGGAGCGCTATTGTTTCCGCTATTGTCAAGTAAAACAAAGAACTGTATGCATAAATGTATGAGGTTATACGGAAATCTTGCCACATTAGCGAAAGCGTACGTGTTGATAGCAACCAGAAGAAAATGAAATGTAGAGTCATTCTTCGATTTCTGAATTCATTTAATTTTCTCCTTTCGCTGACAAGCAAATTCCACAGGGACAAATCGACAAACCCAAATGTTATTACAAACGATTTCTACACCAAACTCGCCGTAAAAGCTAGTTAATGGAAAGCTTAGGGCGCGTTCGTTTGGGATCAATCCGGAATAAGAATAATTGGAATAATGCAAGTAGGCGTTTGTTTGGGAGGTATTCTCATTCCGGAATACCTGGACTTCCATTCCGGCTATTCTGCTCCCAGGAGCAGAATCGCCGGAATATATTCCGGAATACATTCTTATTCCGGAATATATCTCAGGCCCCGTTTACACGGGTCCGGACAAATTTTTGCACGGACGAATTTTGTTCCTGGACCGCCTGTTTACATGGATCCGTGCCGGATCCGTGCAAATTCTGTTCCAGTGGTGTTTACACGGATCCGTGCAAATTTTAGACCAGATGCGGCATTTGATTCCAGGCCATAACCGCGCTATGTGTGCAAAAAGTTGCACGGTTCGGGTGTTTACACGAGTCCGTACAAATATGGAACCGTGCAAAAATTTGTCCGGACCCGTGTAAACGGGGCCTGAGATATATTCCGGAATAAGAATGTATTCCGGAATATATTCCGGCGATTCTGCTCCTGGGAGCAGAATAGCCGGAATGGAAGTCCAGGTATTCCGGAATGAGAATACCTCCCAAACAAACGCCTACTTGCATTATTCCAATTATTCTTATTCCGGATTGATCCCAAACGAACGCGCCCTAAGCTTTCCATTAACTAGCTTTTACGGCGAGTTTGGTGTAGAAATCGTTTGTAATAACATTTGGGTTTGTCGATTTGTCCCTGTGGAATTTGCTTGTCAGCGAAAGGAGAAAATTAAATGAATTCAGAAATCGAAGAATGACTCTACATTTCATTTTCTTCTGGTTGCTATCAACACGTACGCTTTCGCTAATGTGGCAAGATTTCCGTATAACCTCATACATTTATGCATACAGTTCTTTGTTTTACTTGACAATAGCGGAAACAATAGCGCTCCTTTGAGAGTTATTCGCTCTGAATAACTTTAAATTTTGTCGCATACTTTTAGACTTAGTTTTTTTCCCCGAATTTTCCGTCAAAAACACTGAAAAACGAAGGGATTTCTTGGAGACTAAAGTACGCAAAACGGAAATGTAATAATAATTTAGGACGCGTTTACCGTGTTTTTGAACAGAACGTAGGCTTAAAACTGCTTATAATAATAGCGATTTCGACCATTGCGCTAGTTCAAAAATGCGTATAAATTAAATAGTGTTTTAGGCCTAAGCAAATGCTGCTTGCGGTTAGCTATAAACTGTTGATCGGGTCAGCTACTATTTTAATAATTTTGTAAATAATATCGAAGTGAAATAAAATTCTTGCTTACCTTCATAGTGTCATTCCGCGATTTAACCCCTTGATTTCCTTCCTCAAATTTAGTTTCATGCGTTGAAGCTGTGTATTTTGTTTCTTTCCTTCATGAAGTGGCGATCAGATCACGAACAGTTCATACAGGAACAATTTATGCATCTTTGCGTACTCACATATAAGTCGGCGATGTGCTTTATAATGTTTCCAAAAGGTTCGTCTCCATAGCGTTGACGCAACAACCATTCCCGTAGATAGCTTTCGGAGAGATCTTTGGATGTTCTTTGTTTGACTCCCGTCCATGTATTTTCAGTGCGCATTAATGCTATGCCATTGCAGTTTCTTCTTGAATATCACAATTCGTATCCATCTCGCGAAGAAGCTCGTCGTCTCCACCTCCATGCATTGCTAAAATGTTCCCGCGGACACTTTATTGACGACGCCAGCAGGTTTTGTTCCTTGCACCACTGTATGCACTGGTCGTGATCAGGCAAAATTTTGCAGAGTTTAAGGAAATTCATTGAAGACATTGATGTGTACGTAACTAACAGTACTGCTGAAGTCGAGGGAAATAAGTCATTCTCTTCCCCTTTTATTCACCAGGGACCCACACTGAATGCGATGCATGTTTTCGTACAGCGTGCAACATGCGTTAAACACTTCAATAAGTAAATTGTCATGCAAATTTTTGGGAATGCAAACGGTTTAAGTAAAATATAAATTATTTTTGGAGGGGTAATTCTCAACTGAACCTCGTAGTGTAGTGGAGTACAAGAGAGACTGGTAGGCGAGATGTATGTACGTAAGTGGTTCGAGACCTGATAGGGTACAGGAAAAAAATAAAAAAAAAATGCGCAAGGAGCCTGGGTAATATAGAGAAGAAAAAATGAGAAGAACGGAGCTAGAGGAAGAAGAGAATCGGCGATAACACAGCGCGCGATAGCCCGCGATAGCGCGCAATCGAATCCTCTTTTATTCATACGGTAAGTAGTAATTATCAATGTATATATTCAATACCTAAGGGACTTTCTTTTTGTCTTCAAAAACAAAAGCGCGCATACATAATTAATGATTCTGCATGCATAATAAATTTATGGGGTTATACGGAAATCTTTCCCCAAATGTACTAACAAATTTGATTGCCTAATTAAGGAGATACTTTTTATAAGAAAACTTATAATATACTCAACAAAATTTCAAGTATTTGATTGGTCAATAACGAGTGCATAAATAGATTATAGAGTGCCGGCAAATGGAGGTTATAGAGTGCAATACGGAAGTTGCTATGGAAACTGTAGAGGAAGCGCGAAATTTAACTGAAGCAAAAACCAAAATGGCTGAAAGCCGGTATACTTCGTCCGACGAAATAGTTGTTGACCAGCTGAAACTAATGGCAAAAAACAAAAGCACTACTAAATTAGTACAAACGTGGTTAAATGTCTGGGAAAACTGGGAAAATGAAAGAAAATTCAATCCTAAACTGAAGGAGTATGAGCACGAAGGTCTCGATGAAAAGTTACAAATGCTGAAGTACTTACCAAAGATGGATTAGAGTACGAACGTTCAACCGGAGAGTTTGAGGTCCACGCTGGCAACCTTTGACCGGCATTTAAAAGAACGTGACTACATGTACTCAATTACACGGGACCGGGAGTTTTATCAGTCCAAGTTAGTGCTCAAGGGATTGAACATCTTCGCCAGCAAGGAAAAGGGACGAGGCCGAGCGCGGCAAAGTGCACTGACAAGCAAAGAAGAAGAAATACTATGGACAGCAAGAACTCTCGGCGATTCCAGTCCAGGAGTTATTTCTCAGACGATGTAGTGGAAAGCAACTGAGGGCAGCAAACGTTAGAGGCAGTCTATTTTTCAGGTGATCGGCCACGCAAATGAAAAGTCGCCGAACGACTACAATGAAGGAAATGAAAGGGAGCATCGGCAGCACTCACACATCACATATCCGCAGAACTCCACAGACAACAACATCAAACAGTTTCCTTGGACTTTCAGTGTGGTATTTTCTTCCAACCAGTACGGAACAGATCCGGCAAGCAAGCAGCCATCATGCTTTTACGGTAAACAATTTCTACAACTGTCAAGTCACGTTTAGCGTCATTCAAGGACAGGCGGTTCACCCAAAAGTTCAGATCAGCATTAACTGTCTGTTCGAAGTAACTCATTACGGAACAATAGCCCTTTTCACGGTTAGCTTTTCTCATTTGCATTACAATAAATTTTAGCATGTATGTGAGGCATTTTCGGGCTATTTCGCAGTTTTAGCCCGAAATTGCCTCGCATCCACGTTGGATTACATTGTAATGCAAATGAGAAAAATTAACCGTGAAATGGGCTATTACAAACTTGCCATCGCTTAAGGTTATTCCTCACAATTGCACTGCGCATCCTTTCTGCGCATAATTTATGACGTCATTTAGCGCGCTCTCGTGCACGTGCACACTGAAAACATGGCGGATTTGCCTTGATATTGAGCTCTTTCAGTTGAAAAATAGCTATAGCTCACCAACGAGCATGGGCACCCCAATTTTTTTTCCAGTCATTGTAATCAACTTATCATAAACTTTGCTTGAGGAAAGACTGATCTGATTTCTATTGCTGAAAATTGAATTAATAGCGAAAATAGCAAGTAAACTGTGGTCTTTTCTATTTTGCCCTATGGTAACCATGTCAAGAAATTTGGTTGAAATTTTAATCAAGGGTTCAGCTTTCTGTCTAAATCAAACTTAAAAAGTTTATTTGTGTCCGATACAACGCATTGACTCCAGTTTAATGCATGTTCTCATGAGTCTCGGTCACAAAAATTTACAATTATTACTGGGAATGCGTTCTTGTAATAAGCGTTAAATAATGCCAAAATGGGTCATTTTCAATGCCCCAGTGCTCCTTAATGAGTATGGGCACCCCCCTTTTTTATTTCAAAATTGAAGTTCTCATATGATAAATATTCAGTGGGCAAAGTTTGAACGAAAATCTATTGTCAGTTCTATTTCAGGGGAATTACCTTAACCTGATGTTTCGTGCTCTTGATATAAAAACTTGTTCAGTTCATAAAGTTTCTGAAGTTTTCCTGAAAATTCACGCTTGGTTTACCTGTCACTAGGTTGTAATTGATTGGTTGAAATAAAACATATGAGCAGTTTGGAAGCCACTTAAGAGTTGCGTGTCCATAGAAGCGTGACGGTGGCGTTTTCTTGATTTTTTTTTTATAATTTTGTTGAGAACATTATAAATAAAAAATCGTATGATCGCTCGTGCATTTCGTGATATATGGTCACTCGTGATGTTTTTCAAGTTCTCAAATTGCACTCGCCTGCGGCTCGTGCAATTTTGAGAACTTGAAAAACAGCACTCGTGCCCATATATCACGAAATGCACTCGCGTTCATACGATTTCCTATACTTAAACCATCCCTAAACGTGCAAACGGATTCGACTCGCAGTTGCACAATGGTATTCACTTGAAGAACTTGTGATCCTTTGTTATTATGTTAATTTGTGGAGACCATAGAAATCAAATCATGGATATCGCACTATTTATTCACTTTGCCCTGAGAATGGTGTTAAGATGACGCCGAAACGTCGGTTTTTAGCGTTAATATTCGCTTGTTAATGCTTTTAGAAATCGTTATTGATCAAAATAATTTTTTGTTTAATTTTTGCCGGATAAACACTGCAAATAATGGTTTGCAATGGCATCACCTTTCAGCTGGGGTGTGCAAAAGTCATAGAGAGGAGGTAAACAAGGCTCTTTCAGTCTTGCATTATAGAAAAGTGGTCCTTAAAACTGAACTTTAAAAATCATTATCAAAAAAAACCGCAAAAAGTTTCATTTCAGTTGAAGCTTCCTGGCACAATGGAATCAATATCTCTGAAAGAGAACTGAAATAATAGGGAGCTTTAGATTGGACTACAAGTACGAGATTGAGTACGAGTACGACTTTCGAATTTCAAACCAGTGACGCTCCCAGAGCACTCATTCTTCATGTTGGTTCTAGGTAGAGAGAGTAGCTCAGGAGATAAAATGGGTATGTGTTGTGATAATGTGATGCCGGAAACCTAGAACTAAAAATTTCTTACTCGTACTCAATCTCGTACTCGTAGTCCAATCTAAAACTCCCTAATACTTCAACTGTTTCCCTTGTTCTGATGTTGATTGTAAAACCGTTGCCAAACAACTCCACGAAGATTCTAGGAAAGAATCAAATATTTCGTATTGTGTGATCGTCCGGGTGAGTATAGTTCTGAAAAGAACTCTTGTTGGTGACTGACGTTTCGACAACCTGAGCGGAATTCATCTTCAGAGTCAAGTGAATAGTGTTTGTCAGTCGATGATGTTGTAAGTCTCGGCCGGGTTGCTCAAAGCCCGATTAAGCTAACCCAGGGTTAGCGAGAATTTTGATTTCAATTTTGTAACTTTTTGGTTAGGTGATCTGTTTATATCGTTTGCCCTTCAGTTTTGAGCTGTAGAAATCTTAAACAAAACAATTTTAAACAAGAAAAAATAATGCTTCAGTTAACGTTTAATCCTGGGTTAACGTTAACCGGCTTTCGAACAACCTGGCCCAGGTCCGTTGAGAACGATTGGTCAGTTAAGCCATGATGGTATTGGCTGAAAGACTCGTGTAAAGTTTGTCATCAGTCATTGGTCAGTTTCGATCCGTTTTTGTTGGTCAAATTGTTCGGTATGAGATCCGTCTATTTTTAGTCAAAATTAAGTCGGTCTTTTAGCAGTCCGTTTGTCGGTTTCGTTTTCGTCGAGGGTAAGTCGTTTGTAATGTACCGGTAGTTGTTGACATCTGCTAAGAAGCGTTTGTTCTAAGTTAGTGTACCAGCTTTCCAGAGTCAGTCGTTGAAAATAGTTAGCACTGTAGGTTAAGCATTTAGCAGATCGAGTCCCAGTCAATGTTGTGGTTTATCAGTTTATGATGCACAGCAATGTGATTGTTGGCATCACCATTTCTCGTGGCTTGTTTGTGTTCAGTCAGCCTCGTGTTAGGGTTTCTTCCAGTCTCACCAATGTAGGAATCCTGGCAGTCGGGGCATTTGATCTTGTAAACTGCTCCCTGTCTGTTGTTGGGCTCGTCTCGGTCAGTAAGTGCCGTAACGTAGTAGGTTTGTGGGCTACACGGATGTTGTAGTGCTGTAAGATCCGTGAGATAGTCTCAGAACCCGGGGGGGGGGGGGGGGGTACTTCCGCGAATTTTGGATAGGGGTGTGCCGGGAAGGTTCTTGAACCCTAAGCCTATTTTTAAAAGGACTAAGAAAGCGAAAATTGCTACCCTTTTTAAGGCCCTAACACGAAAAATGACACCCTATTCAAGGCTATTAAACCTCTGTTGCAAAATCATTTTGTTAATACTTAAAAGGATACATCAAGTTTAAACAAAAACATTCGTATAGGCGGGCGTTTTCACACGCCAGTATTAGATAATACAATTTAGCTACCCTATCTAAGGACCGCATTAGGAACACAGTTACAAAAGGGTAAAAGAAGATACCCTATTTAAGGACTGAGAACCTCAAAAACCATACCCTATTCCGCGGCACGTACCAATGTAGCCCATATATGGGAGTACCCGCCCCCCCGGATCTCAGAAGTGCCCTTAATGTAAGGTATAGTCACTGTAGTAACAGGCGTCGGGTTCTTGTTTGTTGCGTGAGCTTTACTGAGGTCGGAAAATGTTTCGTCTAATAAAGTCAGCGTTGTCAGTTGTTTTTGATAAAGACACGTTCAAGGTATTTGTTTTCGTCACGTAAGCTGTCCGGTGTATCACAAACTAGTTGCGCTCGTCTCGTCAAAGTCTTTATAATCGTGGCTTTGAGTGAAGTCGGGTTGTAGGATGATTCGTCAAGTAATCTGTCGGTATGCGTCGGTTTTCTGTACACTGTCGTTCGTGGTTCGTCGTTGTCGTGGCAGTTACCAAACAGTCTAGAAAAGGAAGTTTTCCATGTGTATCTATGTATGTATGACCTTTATTTAAACACGATTAAAATTAAAGCTACAAGCTTGTTGGGTCGTGTAAATAAAAAAAAACCCATTTCTTTGGTAAACTGGATGTCAGCGTTCTGTTCGTTAAGGTGGTCGTGAAAGGCGTCAATTTCGTCTTTGTGAACGGCGGTAAAGGTATCGTCAACGTAGCGTAACCAGAGCGGTGTTGTTTGTCGGCAAGTTGCAAGGGCGCGTTCCTCCACGTGTTGCATCACAGTTTCTGCGCCGAGAACAACAGAAACAGGCGACCCCATGGCTGTTCCACGTAACTGCTTGTAGTGTTTACCGTTGTACTGAAACTGAGTAAGTCGATGCAAGGCAAATTAAAGGTTCAGTAAGTCCATGATGTCTGCTGGCGGTAACAGTAGTTTAACGGTGGATTGTTGCCGTCTCGGTACAATGCAACGCCAATTATATACCGCAATGCTGCAAAGAAAATAAATTTTCACTGACACCATGCTGCTTCGCTTTCTGTTCCCACAAAGCTGTTGTTGCATTCAATGGAATAATTATGAAATCTTTTTTTTTTTACTTTATTCGTTAACTTACTTGATTCATAGTGTGAGATTGAAGCGCAATTAACAGCAAGCTAAAATACATAAAAATTTCTGTCATGTCTCCATGGTAACGGAATGTCAGCGCAGCAAATAAGCAACACAGCGAAACTGTTGTTAGACGTCATTTTTAAACTTGGTTGTAAATAGCACTCTTTAATTTGTTTTTTCCAAATAAAATCCAAATTTCTGAGTGCAATGTTTTCTGCTATCGATTCCATCAACAACACAAGAAAAGTTTTAACCGAGATGGTCAAATTATTGGCGCGATTTTTGAACAAGGAAAATTAATTCATAACATCAGGGCGGTTTGCCACAAGCCAGTACCTAAAACGATCTTTTTTCTCTAACAGGACCAATCATGCAGATGCTCGTGATTTTAGCAGAATGTAAAAGGATGCAATTCTGCCTGGATGAACTAGCATCCTACAGTCTTCACTGACCCGTGATAGCCTTACTTATTTCCTTGTCATTTTGTATACAACACTAATAAGAACATTCCAGTGGTAACAAATGGATCTAATTATAGCTGTGATAAGATCTTTCATCACGGGAAAGTTCACGGACTTCAGTTTCCCTTGTTTGTGACAAAAACTTATCACAGCCACTCGGGCTTGTTCAAGTCACTTAAGAAAGAAACCCCGAAAGGTAACTAACTGCCTTTGTTAAACGCATGAATCAAAGTTTTACAGCTTGTAATTTTCTCTTTTTCTTTGCTGTTCAGAAGCCGGCAGTTTGGCTAAGTCTCCGCCCGAGCAGAAGTTTGAGTTTCA
>JAHPZR010056028.1:55000-76365 GCA_019787425.1 Platygyra sinensis | reverse complement strand
ATTCAAATTTTAGAGCCGTTATTTTTCCTCTATTAAGTACTGGCCCTGAAGAAGACTAGCTCTGCTAGTTAAAATATAGGCCAATAAATTTTACCCTACAGCCATAGTACCAGTCTTGCAATCAATTTGGTTTTATAACATTCAGAGTGACGTCTGGTACGAGCATTTCTTTATCAAGAGATCCGGCAGTAACAAGCCAAGCGTTTTAATTATTCGTTGCTGGTCCCCTCATCCAAACCTTGTATATTGTAGTAATGGTCGTTTGCAAGGAATGTCATTTTTAGGGGGGGGGGGGGGGGGAAAAAAATTATAGATCTTTAAGCGCTTTTTTATCGCCTCTTAAAGATCTATAATTTTCGAAATATTGTACATTATCCTCAAATGCACACTACAAGTTGTAGTAATGCGTGTTTTAACAAAACATTAATTGTTATGTTTTCGAAAACTTATCCACTCAGTCCGATTTTGTGAGACTTTTCTCTATTGTGGTCACGAACATAAAACGAAATATGCGTGTTCGAAACATTTACGAGTATAAGTTTTTAAGAGGTCATTCAAGCTGTATCGACCGTCAAGCTAATAGTTGTGAAGAAAATCACAAGTTTAACACGTCTGTCAAGATAACAATGAAAACAGTCAATAGCCTAGTTTTCGAATTTGTAGAAACAAAAGAACAGAGTCCGAGGTTCAGGGATAATTAGCATTTGCTAATTGTTCATACACCAACAGGAAAATGCAAATTATTCCCCTGAAACCTCGACGCTGTTCTTTTGTTTCTGCACAATTCGAAAACTAGCCTATATGCCTGGCCGTTTCAGGACGAAAACAAGCTTAGCGCCAAAACGAGGCTACGCCTCGTGCGAGTCTAAGAAATGCCTCCCAAAAGGGAGGCAAAGAGCTTTTCACCTCTTACTTAAAGTTAGTCGCATCGAAGAGATGTTGGAGGCTTCTCGTGCGGGCGGACCGGTGAGGGTGGGACTCTGCAGAGACTTTGCTCCCGTTAATTCTACCCCATGAGGGGGGTAGGGGGAAGCAGAGAACGAGGAGCATTTTGCTTGAATTATTTTTCGTTTTTTTCCCCTTTAAATAAACATGTTAAAACACGCGTTTTAACTTGTATCCATATCAGATGACTATATTTGGCATTAAAAACTTGATTTAAAACATCAGACTATTCGAAATTGTCCGCACCTTAAAGGAAACGTGAATCAGAACAAACACGATAAACTTTGATGCTCCTGACTTCAGGAGCCAAAAAGTAGGTTTTTAGCTTTCCTACAACAGACTTGTGTTACGTCTTCTCCCCCCTTAACTTGACGAAATATAACCGCCTCAGTTAGTGATTTGCCTTTCTTATAGTAGATTATCCTGCCTGAATGGTGATATTTTTTTTTATTCTCTTGACAAGATATTAGAGACAAAATATGTCACGTGACTTTGTTTTACACTATTTTATCTCTAAAACGATACATGCACTGTCAACTATCCGAGGCAGAACCATATAAGCAAACAACAAGACAACTGCCATAAACATTTCATTTTATAGCGAGTTTATATGGCATCTCTACACTCCCATTCTTAATCTACTTAATCAATGAAACTTCACAACAAGACCACGTGACCCTATTTTATCACCACTTAAAACCAAAACTGATTTTGCGTCTGTAATGGTTTTACATTGTGTCTAAGTTTATGGCGATTCAGTGACTTATTAAAACTTACGGATGTTTTCAGTTTAATGCAATTAGTCTGTGCGGAACCAAATTGGCCGAGAACATGTTTGAGAATAGTTCGGAAACTTCTCGGAAAATTAACTTATACATGACCATAAAATCACTTTCAAAGATACAGCTGTTTGGAGAAAGGTTTTCTTACAAATGGGCAAAGTTTATACGCAACAATGTCGAAATTATTATGGTAATGGTAGTTTTCTTACGGTTGCTTAGTGAACCTCAAGGTGGTTTCATGGTGTGGAAGGTAAACAGGCTACAAATCACTGCGTATTCCGTTCTTTTCTCGTTCCTCAATTGTTGCTTTGTTGCATCACCCTTGAACCTCAATCAACAAAATCACCATCGTTCCTCAGGGGCCTTTTTTCTTGTCTTTTGAACGAGGTTGTAATATTTGCTGTATGATATTAGCCATCCAGAACACCGGGTGATGTAATCCGTGGCGTTGTCAACGGCATAATTATCGGGATTTTTTTTTTATTTCAGCCATCTCGTTTTTCCTCTGAGACAGAAACGCAACCTTCTTCTTTTGGCTTTCTAAGACCAAACCACTGTGCAAAGTGGTTTAAAATCACGTACGCGTTGGTACTAACAGTGTAAAACATGTTGTAGGCTTAGAAGACAGCCAGCAAAAAGAGCAATCTACATGTCTAATCTATACCATAAACAACTCATTTTCCGTAAAACTTTGTCTTCCAAAATGCATGAATTCGGATGTTTCGCAACGAACAATTTCAAGATTCGGATCCCACCCCACTTGGTTGACTTGCCCCTTCGGCGAATTAGGTCACTTATGCCGCCTGTTATGCTATATTGGACGCCTGTGAAAAAAAAAAACTTCTGCTAAGAACCCTGATCAGATATCGAGAAGACAACTGATCAAGAGACTGCACCATGGCGGCTTTGTTAATCTGTCAGCCAGCATCGTAGTTAAAAGACTACTTTCATATGACTGTCAACTGAGCACTAAATATAAACGCCGAAAGGTGAATATGTGTGCGCAGACAGTGAAGCGGGATCGCAGATTACCAGCAGCTCATGGGGGATACTTCAAAAACCTAACATTTAAAGGGGAGATCGCCTTAATTTTACTGTCTCAGCGAAAAATCCTCCACCTCTCCCCCAGGCGATAAATATGACCGTTCCTTCCCGTGACGAAAAAAATCGGATTAATCTCCCGAGTCGGATAGGTGGACAGATTATCCAGTGCAATGTACCAATGAGCACTTTTGATTTTGTTTTCCTTCGGGCTAAATTAAGAATCGCAAAACGGCTTTTTTTCCCTCCCAGATAACTTTTTCAAAATCCTACAGATCAGACAAAAATGCTGTTGGTGCTAAACATCCTTGGTATGTCGACATCTGAGGTTCGTTGACCCGATTTCCCTGAACCTCATTGGCAAATTAATGTTGCCAAGAATAAAGCGTACTCTGTAGAAACTCTGTACTCTGGACTTTACTTTGAATCCATGGTCCCGATCTCTCTGTCTATCTGTTGCGGAAAGCTCGCTAAATCCCAAGTCTATCAAAAGTCAAATTTAGAGAAATAAATTGGTGGTTGGAACTCGAACTGTTTAGCACCACACTTGTTACTTTCAAAAACATTTCCTGTCGGCTTTCCTGACACTTCAGAGAGAGCATGCGCCCCTCCATCCCCGCCCAGGCTTGGCTCGTAAATGCTGGAAAGCTGCCCACTGAAATGCCACAAAGTTGCAAAATTGCCAAAAATTCGAAAAGTTGCTACTTAACATTCAAAAGATGCTTCCTAAATTTCTTGGCATTTTAGGTCAAGAAAAACAGCTTGAAACTTAGCTTTAAAGGGTTGCTTGCCAATTTGGCGAAATTTAAGGACTCTTAAGCTTAGGACAAACGGAAGAAAACACATTGTTCATTTGATGTTCAAGCTTCAAAAGCTGATAAACATTCAATAAATTTGCATAAATTAACTGAAATTTTCTATGAAGTCGTTGACTTTTCGTGCTTGATACGTGCTCTAAACCTATATTTTGCTCAAAAGTTGCTCAGAGAGCCAAAAACTGCACGAGTTTGCTTGAACCGCACAAAGTTCTCCAAAGGCCAAAAGTTTGTACCATGTAAAACGTTGCACAAAAAAACACAACCCCGGTAACAATCCAAAAATATTATTCACTTCAATTTCAGTTCTTCAACGTCTCCCTCGATTTACCTTCTCTTTCCCCATAAAAACGCCCGCGCAAATCACCCATAAAAATTTACACAAAACTCTGTAGGTATTTGGCGTTGCTTGACGTGTGTGAACGGTCAGGTGTATAGCCCGCCTAATGAAGTTAAATTGGAATCGACATCGCACATTCTTACGTCCACTGATGAAATTTAATATGCCTGGAGTCTGTCACTGCTCAAACTTTGGTGGTTGTGTCTCGAAAACTCAGACCCCAAAAAACTCAGACCCTCGGATGTCTCGAAAACTCAGACCCGAAAAACTCAGACCCTCGGGTGTCTCGAAAACTCAGACCCGAAAAACTCAGACCCTCTGGGTGTCTCGAAAACTCAGACCCGAAAAACTCAGACCCTCTGGGTGTCTCGAAAACTCAGACCCGAAAAATAAAACAAATTTACACCGCGTGAATGCCGCAAGCCGACTTGTTTACTGTTCGTCGATACAGTGGCATTACCAAAATCTGCCGAGAAAAGAAAAACAGCTCACAGTGTTGGATACGTGCAATGATCATGAAAATTATCTGCCGAGAAAAGAAAAAACAGCTTGCAGTGTGAGATACGTGCAACGATCATGAAAATTATACTCAACATTCGTATAGATTTTTCTTTTCGTTATCGTATCCACAACGTGTCGTGTCATTAATAGAAGCCATTCGCGAGGTGTGTTGCGTGATGTTTTCCTGTACAAATACAGGACCGCCGTCACACTACAGTAGCGGCGGTATTTGAAACCGGATACAACCTTTCGTGGTCCTTATAGTTCCCTCATTTTAAAGAACTGTGTGTAAACACTGTGTATAAACGGTTCTTTGTTTATGTTTTCTTTAATATATATATAACATAAACCTTTAATCAATATTCGTGGTCAATTACGATAAGACATTATCGTGGTTGCATTTTCCAAGCCACAAGAGTTATTTTCTTTCCTTTCAATAAAAACGCTTCAATGTACTTACTGTATGATTCACTAAATGTTTTTTGGAAACGAACCGCGTCCGACGATGCCAATTTCCTTAAGATCTTCATTCCGAAATTGCGGTAAATCAGTCACCTTATTTACAATTGCCTTCTTGGTAAAATAAGGCAACTTGAAAGCCATCTTCACATCGGAAGTTATGAATTACAACCTGAAACCTTTGACCGCCATGCATGATCGAATGTAAAATGAAAAAGTGGCGGGAAAACACGTCACCAGAAATTTAATGATTATCGAATAGAAAGAGTGTTTTTTTGGGGGGAAAACTACGACAAATTTTACGCTTAATAAAAATGACTTCTCCTCGACCATTAATGGTCTATTCTGCTCAAAATTCAATGCAGGAGACTCAATCGCGAGAATTTCTCGAAGTCTAAGGACCGCGAAAGGTTATACTAGCTACTGTAGCGTGACGCCGGTCCTGTATTTGTACAGGAAAACATCACGCAACACACCACGAATGGCTTCTAATGACACGACACGTTGTGGATACGATAACGAAAAGAAAAATCTATACGAATGTTGAGTATAATTTTATGATCGTTGCACGTATCTCACACTGCAAGCTGTTTTTTCTTTTCTCGGCAGATAATTTTCATGATCATTGCACGCATCCAACACTATGAGCTGTTTTTCTTTTCTCGGCAGATTTTGGTAATGCCACTGTATCGACGAACAGTAAACAAGTCGGCTTGCGGCATTCACGCGGTGTAAATTTGTTTTATTTTTCGGGTCTGAGTTTTCGAGACACCCAGAGGGTCTGAGTTTTTCGGGTCTGAGTTTTCGAGACACCCGAGGGTCTGAGTTTTTCGGGTCTGAGTTTTCGAGACATCCGAGGGTCTGAGTTTTTTGGGGTCTGAGTTTTCGAGACACCCGAGGGTCTGAGTTTTTCGGGTCTGGGGTCTGAGTTTTCGAGGTCTGAGTTTCCGGAGACACCGCCTCAAACTTCCACTTGAGAACATGATTGAGGACAACGACACACGCCAAACAGAAGGTGATCAAACCCAAGATAAATCTATTGATGTCTTACAACAGATGTACACAATAAACTTGAGAACGATATCAAAGGAAATTGAGACAAGAAGATGCTTTTCTAATCGCCATTACACAGCGACTCGCCCTTCGCGGCTTCGCCGCTCAATTCTGTCGCCCCCAATAAGAAGAAAACCTCTGGCACCCTGGGTATAACAGACATAACAAAGTCAAACTTTTACAGCAATTCATGGTCATTCATCTGATGGGTTCTAGTGAGCAGCTTGTTTTATGACAGCCGACCCCAGAGAACTGTGCTCTCGCAAAGTCTCTACCTTATGGCCGTAAATTTGGCAAACATTTTAATATAATGAGCTTTTAACATGTTTAACGAATTAGTAAACAAACTACGAGTCTTTACGGTCTGTAACATGTTTACTCAGTTTCCTATTCCACTCTAATTCTATCTGCCTCTTTAAAGTGTGTTAAGCGCTTAAAGAACACGTTTTTGGCGAACGCATAGAGCTCTATGTCTAGCGAGTTTAAGGTCTTTATTGACTTAACACAGAACTGTTTAATATTGGCAATATATTTCCCGCTCGAGTTTCGTCCTCAGGCAACTGAGTAAACGGAGTCACGAACTTCAACCCAAATGTCTTCTCGAAGAGGTACTGGCTCGCCTCTTGATATTCAGTCAGGCCAAAGAACGGCATTTTTTGCAAATTTCTCTTGGCACTTTCAAGCATGAGTCTTCCTCGTTCGGTTGGCGACATTCCATTGTATTGTAACAGTTTACCAGACGTAGATCTGCTAGCATTCTGGTTTGGCGATTGAAAGCTAGATTCCAAGAGCACCCTAGGAATTCGTCGAGAGTGACGTCGCTTAGATCTGCTCTAGTGAAGCACTGCGGAAGTTCTCTTGAGTTGGTAATCTACCATTACAGCGAAGAGAAGAAGCTCTCCACATCTCACCTGCGTTCCGAACGAAGGCGAATTCGCTTAAAAACCTTGAAATGGCTTCTCGGACTATCGTAATGTACGCGAATTTTCGCCTATTAACGTGTCGTCCCTCTCGTTTGTTCATGTATTTTGGAACGCATTCATGGTGCTCCGTCCAGTCAGCATGTAAACCACAAGGCCAACCTACATGATGCCGAGAAAAGAGCCAAATCTTTTTCGAGCCTGGACGAAAACAGTGACAACCCGTCTCTCTCTAGTCTTAACCTTCTGTTCAGCTGCGTGTTTACGGGGGTCGTGTGACCCCTTTCTTGAAACAAACGCACGGTCTTGTATGTCCAAGTTGCTCACAAGCTGAGCACCGAATTCGATCCTCCTGTTTTTTGAACTGTGTAGGAAAACCATAACTTCGCTCCCTCTCATATCGAACTTGTGATCTCGCACCACATGTCGCATTTCGGCTGTATTCGCGAATGACATTTTACGAACAGGAAAAAGTCTTGGCAATTGTAAAAACTGTGAAAGCCATCAAAACGACAGACCCCGTTGTAACAAGAAGAATTGCAGCGAAAGCGTTCTTCAAATTCAATCCACCGCAATACTTTACGACCATAATTATATAACACGCATTGATTTCCCGTTTCAAAAAGAAGGTATCTCTGTTTCGTAAGCTTATATGCCTTTTGACCCTTATAAAGGCTCACAAGCGATTAGCAAACGGACGAGTGGTACATTCATGAATTTTGAAATTTGACACTACTAACTTCGTTTTAGGCACGATCTCTTTCCTCGTCATGCTTTCATCACGGAACAACAAATATGGTCACGCAAACTTCAGTTATGGCGCGGTGGGAAAAACCACAAAAATACTACTAAAATGCAACAAAACGCAGGTGGCTATTTTTTTCAGCTAGCGAATAGTAGCTTTTAAGCAGGTTCATGGTTTCGTCTTCGGGGAAAAAGGATGTGCAATCTTGGCGCGTCTGACTTCGGCCCGCGAGGTGTGGCTTGTCAAAACACAAAAAATTAGTGGTTCTCTAAATAGCTCTAGTTCCTGTTTTGAATGTACGACCTCTGTCACCTGTCAAATACATCTGAATTGATCTGCTTTCAACTCGATAATTATCGAAACCAATTACCGCGACCACAAAAATTAAAAGTATGTCCTGATCTGATGTTCGCATATCACGCTCACGTTTGCAGATGTTGATTTTAATGAAGACGGTTCTGGCGGGGGGGTGGGGGGGAACTCCCGTATATGGGCTATATAGGTACGTGCCGCGGAATAGGGTATGCGTTTTTGAGGTTCTCGGTCCTCAAATAGGGTATCTTTTTGGACTTTCTTGTAACTGTGTTTCTGGTGTGGTCCTTAGATAGGGTAGCTAAATTGTAGTTATTCTAATGTTGGGTTTTTTTTTCAAACTTGATGCTCCTTGTAAGTATTAATGACAAAATGTTTTTGCACAGAAGAACAGAGGTTTAATTGCCTTGAATAGGGGTCATTTTTTCGTGATTGAGCCTTAAGGGTATCAATTTTTCGCTTTCTTAGTCCTTAAATAGGGCCAGGGTTAAAGAACTTTCGGCGGCACACCCCTATCCAAATTCGCGCGGAGTACCCCCCCCCCCCCCCGGGACGGTTCATGGAACTTCTTAAAACACAGGTAATATACCCACACCACATTGAGGCGGTAAAGCGTTTGTATCAGCGACTCTAGGCCCAGCTTCTCGAAGCTTTTTCGTAGCCGGAAAGCTGAAGTAAAATCCTAAATACATGAACAGAGATTCCTTTAATAAAAGAAGTTTACAGCCATAAATACCTCTCTGTTTTTAGATGAAGATTAACTTAAAACGGTTCAGTTCACCGGCCCGAAACGTTTCCGGGGCTTTGGTGGATAAGTAATCATTAAAATAAATCTGGAACTTTCGTTAAATCGCACTGATATAATCCTGTAGAAAGCTTAATTTCATTTGTGAAAAGGTTGCCATATAAAGTACATAATTGCGGCCGCACACAACCGCTGTCCGAAAGGCTTTCATTGCGAAACATATAGCTGGGACAATCTGAACCATATACAAACCAGTATCCGGAAAGCGTAGTTAACTTTGAATGAAAGTGTATATCGTTTGGGTCAGAGAAAAGCGTCCGTTGAGAAACTTTTCAATCAAACAAAGTGGTATGGTACCGGCAGGGGGGACCGGATATTTGTACTTTTTTAAGTCGACCCGTTTGCGAATCCAAGATGTTAGCGCTACAGCATCTTGGAAGTTCATCTCCGATAAAATTTTGCTGGTCGCTCTAGTAAAAATACTTAACGTTCAAATAAACAATTAACCTTATCTCCGTCTATTGATTTTCCATGCAAACGAAAGACAACCGGAAATGGGTCACCGTTCACATGCTACAATACAAAGGTGTACAAGAGGACCCATAGGAAATCCATGCCGATGCGTGGAATTTTTTTATACAAATGATCTCCCTTTGCGTGAAAATTTCTTACAGTCACTGCATCCTGCCCGATCGTGTCACTTATTTCGTATAGCAAAAGAACTGTTAAGGCTGTGAACATTCACGTCCTACAGTCCCGTTCGAAATACAAAATCTCAAACCTCTACTACCACGTCAGACACTTCACACTTTTGCGGCGAGCAAGCGAACAGCTAAGCGCGAGCTAATAAGGTACTTGATACTAGACATCCTAGCACCTTCGCAGTGTTCAGCGGGATTTTTCCTTATAAAATGAAATATAAAACTAAAAATGTGGGGCTTAGGCCCGGGGTTAAATTGGCTACACGATAATCATAACTAAGCCGCAAAATGCCGGAAGCTAACCCCAAGCAAACCCGAGCGGAACTAACGTTAACCGCAAGAAAATCTGAAACAAGTGGTAAACATATGCTGTTAACTACCGCTAATCCTTGATTGCCCCACCACGGTCAAAATTTAAAACAAGTGCCCCCCCCCTCCCCCTATTTTGTGGACGAGTAATACGACAACCAAAAAAAATTGATTTGAAATAAGCGCCCCGGTTGCCCTGGCCATGGTTACGTTATATAAAACGTCATGAAATGACCAAATATGGTCCAGGTCCTTGTTATGTAACGTTTTACGACTGGGAGAGACAGAATACATTAGACTTAGCTCTAAGTAACCGAGCAGGAGGTCTGATATGGGAGAATCTTGACCGAGTTCGTAAGTACAGACCGAACGCAGTGAGGGTCTGTACACACAGACCGAGGTCAAGATTCTCCCATACAGGACCGACTTAAGCTCGGTTTAATAAAGATGTTTATTATCTGGCCCAAAAACAAGGAACAATTTTAATTGCGTTTAATGTAACGGCTTTGTACTGAGTGAACAGTTTGCTTGCACACCGGTGATGAGCGGTCGATCGATTTTAATTCTTCCAAAGTGTTGCTCGTCCTCTTTTACTTGTATTTTCTCAATCAGCTTTTTTGGCGCTTACAGGACAAGAAATATTCTTAGATGAACAACAGTCAATGGATTTTGCATTTTAGTTTGCGCAACTTTTCGCTTCAAAACATTAAATGGTTCTAGCTGCTGGTCTAGATGGGAAAATCTAGACCGCGGTCCAATATCCATTTTAAGCCATTAGCAAATGTCCGTGAAATTGGGTAGTTCCCAGTCCTTGTGAGACAGAGTCCCTATAATAATGTTATGTAAATTCCCATAATAATCCCAAACTCCCTGCACGCTGTACTCATGAAAAACAGACTTGCCTTGCGTTCAAAATATCCTTGGTCTCAATCACTTGCCCAACAAAACTGGGAGGACTGCTCATAAAAAATCAAGTGGCTGTATCAAGTTGGGAAAACTACAAACTTTCAAGACCATTCAAAGGCACGGCATTCTTTCAATGAACGGTCTCCGGCCCCCCACCCTTACGTGGAATCAAAATGACACAGTGGACCCGCGGGTTAAGACTCTGTAGCGCTGGCGTTTTCGGCTTAAAGATACTGATAACAGCACCAGTTACAATATTGCAGGCTTCTCTTTATTCCTTGGTGATTCGTAATAGTGGTATCCAATATAAATATATTGCAAAGGCATTTCCATATAACTTTGACGGTCTCTATACTAAAAAAAGTTCACAATATATTTTAAATCTGAAATTTCACTTCGATAAAAAAAAAAAAAACAAAAAAAAGTTGCGGCGTGTTGAGCGAGCGAGTCGAAGGATTGGCAAAACCATGGTCGGCATTGCGGCATAGGTGTAAAAAAGCCTTGCTTGTTCCACTTCGCCTTGAACAAAATAAACGTGTGGCTTATTATTTGGTAAACGATAAAAACTCTCTAAACCACGACCAGCACACCGGGGACACTGTATGGCTATAATTAGAAACTACTACAACAATCTTCAAACGTTTATCCGCCAGCAGACAAAATCCAACCAGCCGCCTTATTCGGCCCGACAACACATTATACATGAAAACGACATAAAAGCTTTCTAGGAAGTGGAAAAAACCCGCAACCATGGCTGGTCTGCAATGTAGAGTCTTCGGCTTTATCTTGAGAATAATTTATGCTACTTTCTCTCAACGTCGCACCATACTACTTGTATTTCCCGCCACGACCGCCGCTGTCCGACGCCCGCCCGATCGTCCGCCAGATCCAGACCCGCGCTGCATTGCAGTATTCGCTCCAAACCTCGCGGTTACCCGCTCGAGATCCTCCAGGCCTCCTCGGCCAGCTTGTCCACCGCCTGCACTACCACCCCCACGCGCGTTTCCACGAGACCTCGCCACCGCCACCACCACGACGATTCCACTCCGCCGCCGGCCGACTGCTCCGCTGGGCTTCTTCTCTTCAATGTTGATTTCATGGTTACGATTTTGATTGGCTTAAAGTAAAATGAATAGTACTGGATTTTAATACAGAAAAATTGCCGTGTTGAAGTTTAATGGAAGTTTTATCATTCTTCTTGTCTTAGGAGCCCTTTGATACGGGCAGCACAGCGTGCAAATAAAGTCCTGTCAAAAAAGTCCAGAGCTAGGGATTTTCTAGTTGGGCTAGTGATTTAATTGATCACGAAAATCAAGGTTACAGAAGTAGTGTAAGAGATGAACTTTTCGGGGCTAGTGGAAATAATTTTTTGGCAAGTACACAGTAGGTGTAGCTTGCTCGAAGAGATCAACATTTATCTTCTCTCCACAATGGCAATACACTGTCAAGCAGTTAGGTGGCGAGAATATGAAAAATCATCAAATATAGGATACAATCAGAACTAGCTTGCAGACTACTAAGTCATGATTGATCATCACAACTTGAGCACACAAGGTCACGGGTAACCACGTCATATAGGACAGCGATGCATGATTTCTGAGGGTAACCATGTCAAGTTTGCACGCTTTGTGTTGCTTGCCATCAGTGAAGAAGCAAAAACATGACCACGTTTTTTTGTAACTCGATGTTTAATAAAACAATTTTAAGATTCAGTTTTTGTGATAACCAGAATAATCAAGGTCTGGGTAAGAGTTATGTTAACTCCATTCTCACCTACCTTGACCTTAATAACTGTCACAAAAATGTCACCTAACAATAGTTTAATACCTTTTTTTAGGATTTAAATATTCATACTCACTCTGTTGCTTAAAATTTGTTCAACTGGGTCAGAGCTGTCAAAGATCACAAATCCAAAGTTCTGATGAAAACAAAGACCAACCAAACAAAAAATGTCATTAAAAAGGAAGTTAAATCTGCGCAAACAGTTAATTCATGCTTCAAAAATTAAGACACATGTTGATGCATGCAAGTCAAAGTAACATAGTCCACTATGGCCACAGAAGAGCTCCTGACCTTTAAAGGGGCATTGTCATACTATAAAAAACTAGAAGGTGTCTTCGCATCAATTGAATTCCAAAACTAATGATATAGTTTTGTTATTAAAGACTATTTGAAGGTACTGAAACTGTTTTCTGCTGCCTGTCGCTACAAATGGCATGGATGGAAATGGATTGCAACTTGCAAAAATTGGCAAAATTTTTCCAGGTTTGATGCTACGTGTTCCAAAAATCCTCAAGAAATTTATCATGATTAGCCCTCTCTGATAAAATTCATTTGATATCTTTGTCATGGCTTTACAGAAGCATTTTGTTTATGATTAAAGCCTCAAAGTAATGTTTTTAGCACAAAATTGAACTAAAACAGCAAAATCCTCATGACACTGCTCCTTTAATGGACATTATTCATATTCCCGGTATTGGACTGGAACTAGCTTGCAAGTGAGGCTGATGCGGGGAGCCTCTTTAAATGCAACTTTGATCCTTTTTTAATGATATTCCCCGCATGTTCCCGTCCAATATCGAGAATAGGAATGATCTGATTTTTATAATGTAGGGACAGATAATTGCGTTCGACGAAGTGGAGAAGGCATTCTAATCTCTTGGTGAACTGTGATGTCGTGTCGTGGGCTTCATGTGCACACAAGCGAGAGTTGCAAGCTTTTTTGGTCAGGCGGGCTGGCAATGACGTCACATTCTCATTTATTTCCCAGCAAGATCATAAAAAAATGTGGCGCACGATTCGAAGATCGATATAGCTCGTGTTTAACCATTTCAGTCATAGTTTTCTAAATGGCGTCTCGTCACTTACTCGACATGGAAAATGAGGAATATTCTGGCGCGTTGGGAAGTTTTTTTGATGAGAGGAAATGGCAATTTTACAGGATTTTTGGACGCTTCGAACTCAGTAGCAGTCAATTCAATAGAGAGCAGTTGACTTCATTGATGCACTTCCCTGTTATAGGCGAGTGTTTGGGATGGAGAACGACAGATTTTTTGAAGAACTGTATGGCGACTTAAGTGAATAAACAATGAAAAAAGGAACTGGCTCGGAAAGTAAATGGTTTTTATTTATCGAGTCACTGCGAGGTTTGATGCATCAATGGCAGAATCAGTTCCGGTCGAATATTTATTTGGAATCGGTGGAAGAGTACTCTAAGGAAAAGATCCATAAGAGTGAACCTGAACCTGGGAACGGAAATGTTAATACTGTGTACTTCGTTAATCAGGCCAGGGGAAATCAAATACATAATCGCACTGAGTTTGTTTACGATGAACAACCACGCGATTGCAAATGTTTATATATTTGAGCTTCCTGCTTAGAATAATGTCCGTAAAAATATACTTTTACAAATTCCCTTTTACACTCAAACATTACAAGTTAATGCGACAATATTTAGCACGAAATTTGAAAGCTGATATAAATATTTTAGTCCTATTAAACTTGTGAGTCTACGGAAACTGGTGCCGTCACGCAACGTAGTTTGTACCGGGACCTCTTCCATTAGAATGGCGTGGACTTTGTCACTGAAATATCTTTCTGTAACACCCGGTTGTTGATGAAAAAATGCTAATTTTAGCAACAGAGAGAGGTTGAAAGTCAGCTAGGGAAATCACTTAAGGTATCTGTATAAAAGTTGCGGCGTGGAACGCACTATCATAATCTTTGATTACTACTAGTATAAAGACTTAGCCAAGCCTAAAAGCGGAGCTCCTATCCAAATTGCATAAAGCCTGACTAGGTTAACCCAGGACAAGCGAGAATTTTGATTTGAGTATTTTGTAACTTTATGGTGAGGTTTTCTGTTTATGCCGTTTGGCCTTCTGTTTTGCAAAACAAAAGCAGTGTGGTAAGCGATGTCAAAACAGTCTTCACGTGTACCCCCACCGAGTGTACATGTCTATGTCAGCCTACTAGGAAGGAATGTGGCCACCATCTTGGGCGACTCCGTCGTCGCTACTGCCCTTGTGTACGCGCCCATGTGAAATACTGTTAGCCATGATAACCATGAGAAAATCAACTCATGGGGCTCTGCTTGTATTTGTATTCTTGTATTTGTATTCTTTTATGGGTATTTGGGGATCCGCATGAATGTATTATTTGCTCTGCTGAGGAGTCACAGATCCACTATTAGCTGAAATATAACTCATACCTTGGGATTGAGCCTGATTTCCAGTATTGTTCCATACTCTGAAAAGCAGCAAATGACAAAAGAACAACATCAAAATTAATTTACTCTACCTTTTTTCACTGCAAAGCATTTGCTATTGTTACTTACTAGAAAACACATTTCGCACTTCATCATCCTTGACTCCAGGAGGCAAATTACCAATAAACACCTGATGATTATCAGGTGCATTCCGTGCTGTCAGCCTTGCCTCTCTACTGCTCATTCCTCCACGGACTTCCTTGGAGGAGCGAGCAGGAGCAGCCTGGGGTCTAGGTGGCGGTGGTAACACAGCCTGAGCAGGAGGCTGGAGAAAAGGAGCAAACAAAAAAAAATTACACCAAATGCAGTAATCAAGTACCAGCAAGTTTATCTCTGTTTTGCAATACATGCAAAAGAACTAGTGAGACAATCTCAGATAGTGCAGAGTGTAATGCAGGACTGTTAGTACATTTTGAGTCGTCTCCTGCCAGTATTTAATTTCATTAATACGTTGAACTAGCAAACGTGATAATTTTATTTTTTTGTAACTTGATACTTTTGTTTTTCTCGCAAAGTTTGTAACATGATACCCTTGTTTTCTCAAAGACATACAAAGGATGAATATGCTCGCTTTTTTTAGCTGGGGCAAAATGAAGTATGGGTTATTGACCAAGTGTGAGGTCAAGATGGCTGGATATTGGCCAAGTTCTTTTTTTGCGTGTTTATGGACCGAGACGGAGGTCCATAAACTCGCAAAAAAAAGAACGAGGCCAATATCCAGCCATCTTGACCGAACAAACTTGGTCAATAAAGGATTTATTATATGGCATTTGGTGAAATTTTGCTTTCGGGATGCAGCGGGTAGTCCCGAGCGGGCAAGATGGCTCCATCTTGCCCGCTCGGGTAACCAATCACAGCGCGCGATTTGGTTCATCTTGCCCGCTCACGGAGCTAGCCATATAATAAATAATGCTATTAACTTATGAAAAAAATGGAAGAGGAATGATTTTGTTCCTTTCAAGAGGCAAATTTTCATATCATAGATAAACAATTACTTATTTAATTAACAAATAATCACGTCGTGTCTCAGAATAGCACGTTCTTATTGTGTTGCCACCGTTGGTGTTAACAATAACCCAATTCAAAATATACATTGACATCGATTAATACAACCGAGAAGCGTTTCAACTTGACCGATATTATATCCTACATCGGTGAATGAGTCCCCTCAAAAACTGACTAAATTTATTTGCGGTTTTCGTAAGTGCCACAGTGTCTACAGCAATTTTTGAGAAGTTTATTTTGTCTTGACATTATTAATTTTAATGCCACTAACTCGGAAATGTTTGGGGTGAATACATTTGTGGACTTCTTGTTCTCTTTCATAGGGGAGAAAATAAACAAGCGGCTGAGGAGATAATCCGTTTCCCTCTTTTAAGCTTAGCAAACACGAAATACTTTGAAAACAGCACACGACATTTTTAACCGAGCTAGGGATGATTCCAAAAGATACGCTGTCACAAAAGCATTCTTTGCACTAAAAGGGAGAACTGATATTACCTGAATTATTAGTTTTCATTGGCTAAGCCATCATGGTATATGAGCCATATCTACAAAAATGGCGAGCGTATGCGTGATTTTTTGAGCCTTTTTGTTTTTATTGTAGTCTAGTTTTCTATATTTTGGGCGTATCTTTTTAAATAAAACAATTATTCTACTCGCGCTTGTTGGATATGAGATGATTATGGCCAAGTTGGCTATCTATCATCTCATATCCAACGCGCGCTCATGGAATAATTGTTAAATATAACCGCTAAGACGAGAGTGTGGTATCGCACGCATGAATCTGAACTCGAGAACGGATTGTATCATGTGACAATGCTCCAACCCATGCGTCTTACATGATGTATTTTACCACAAGGAAAAGCACTTAACGTTCGTGTGTAATTGTTTATGAAATGTATCGTTTACCTAACATATAGTTAACACTAAAGCTAATCAATCTGCGCAGGCGCTTCGAGCAAATTGGTTTTGTTCTTAAGAGAATAGTACCATTAGAATAAGAAGAGAATATTGGAACCATATTATATACTGTAGTTCTGTGATGTTATTTAAGAAGTAATGGAAGTATAGTACGTTTTACGCAGCAATCAAAGGTACCTACCCCACCACCTCAGCATAAGGCTAATTAATTAATTGGAATTATTTAATTAAACAAACATTAAAGTTTACACCTTATGGCGTTAGTGCATTAGTGCCTTAGCGAACAGGAGCCCCCTAAACCATCCCAATAGTGCACTCTGCACTAAAAATGTGAGCAAAGAGATTGCAAGCTTGAAGAATGAGGGGGTGGGGGTGGGGAAGCGGGTGAAACAAGCCAAACAAATATCCTGCTCATTTCCCACGCCCTACACCGTCTAGTCTCCCATTTTGTGTTCACATCTAGTTCTCATAATTCTATCTGTGCCCTCAATAATAATTAAAAAAAAACGGAAAATAAAGGGCTGTGAAAGTGTATGTTTGTATACCTCTCCAAATTAGTTTATCTTGCAGCCACTGAAAAGAGAAACATTCTGTCACCTAAGATTGAAAGAAATGCCTTCCACCACAGACCATTTTCCATGTAACACTCACCTGTTGTGTCTGTCTCACAGGGCGCGAGTTTGCAGCTGGAGTAGAGTTAGACTGACCTGGTGGTGCACGTGATGCAGCAAGGGCTGCCCAGGTCTTAGGCTTTTCTGGTACTGCAACAAATGTGCACGACTTTACTTACTAAGTAAATTCAATCAATACCAACAAAGAAACAGTCATATCAAATGAGTTTTAGTTCCTAATGTTTTGTCCAAAAAAACTGTGATATACAGGAAACTGTTGTTTACAGTGAAGGTGTCAGGGCTTTAAGTGGGGTACCTGATTCAACAGGCTCACCAGAGACATCCTCTATAGGTGCCGCGAGTTCGGGCCCTGGCTCTTCAGGTTCCTCCTCCTCCTCTTCAACATCCTCCTGCTCTTCTTCATAGGGAGCCTCGGCAGGTTGTCCATCAGCAGGTGGAGAAACATCTTCTTCCTCCTCCACTGGCTGGTTGACATGCATTTCTTTGACAGGCTCATGATGAGGAATCTAAAACAATCATAGTCAGAATGACATGAACAATAAAACCACACATTTGGCTCATTAACTTTTGTTGTATACATGAACCCTTAAAAAGACTTACTAGACTGACCCACAAATGATCAATACTAGAGGAAAAATGGCTGACCTGCATTATTTCAAGTGCACCTAAACCCAAAATATTTTTTTCCCTTAAATAAATCTTTGCACCTATTCGAAATGCAGAGCGCCTTTTTAAACTAAATCTTGGTTTTTTTATAGGCTGTAAAAGTTACGAAATCACCTGTTGCACGACTGCGCTAGTAAGGGGCATGGGTCTATTCCTGGGTTGACATCACAGACTGATTTGTATTGCATCAAGTCTTTGTAAACATGCATGCAAAGAAGTTTGTGACAACAACCAAGGAATAGACCCATTCCCCTAACTTGCTCAGTCGTGGAACAGAGGATGGCCAGGTTTCTGAACTTTTACAACCTGTGAAAAGTCAAGATTAGGGCTAAAAAGGGGCAAAAAGGCGCAATGCGTTTCAAACAGGTGCAAAGAGTCATTTTAGCGAAAAAAATATTTTGGGGTTAGGTGCACTTTCAGGGTTAACTCACTTATATTACATTAAGCAAGATTCCAATACTATCCACATTACCTGTGGCTGCTTGTCAATGATGACTTCTTGAAGTTCTAGTGATTCTTCTGCATTGCCATCATCTTCATCCACCAACGGTTCTTGGGTCATCAAACTTCCAGGACTAAAACAAATAAACAGCAGGTCAGACATTACAGTGGAACCCTGTTAACATGCTCCCCAAAGAGCCATAAAAATTGGACCATATTGACTGGGTGGCCACATTTTTAAACGAGATATGGGCAGACTTTATTGAGTGACATCTTAACAGATACATGTACAAAATTGCATTTCTAAACAAATGTTCTTTAACACATTGACTCCTGGAGCTTTTTGCCAAAAATGCGTTTTTGGGCCATTTCTGGTGATTTTGAGCCTGGATCTCGGTCAAATTAGCTTTAATCTGGTCAAAAAACAGCAAACAACAAAACAGCTTGCCCTTCTTGCCACTAGAATCACATTTTATGACATTTTGGCTCGGGTGTGTGCAGAAATAAAAATTTGGAGATGACGAGAAGGTGACCTACGTCTTAAGGCTTTTCGATTTTTGATTTATTTTTTCCCCTTTCCTTTTTCTCCTTTTCTTTTCTTTTTGCTGCAGTGATTGACGTTCTACTGGGCTTGCTTGCAGTTAATTTAACTTCTAGGAAAGTGTCATCGAGGGGGCCAATTTTTACCATGAAGCAGCCAGGTGTAGTGGCAGGAAATTTTGCTCTGAGATTTTCACTCATCTTTTTTAGCGTTTTTGTGCATATCTCAGGATCCTTTAGGCCGATCACTGACACTCTGATCTGGGCATCATTGAGATGATCTTTTCCTCCTGCAGAAGTTGAATATGGATGATGGCAACTTTGGTCAAAAGTGATGACATCAGAAGTGGAAGAAAGGCCAAGGCTCGTCACGGCCGGTTACGAGTGGCACAGGAGTCAATGGGTTAATAAAATCCAGAATACAGAAATAATTTTTACAAAATTTGAAACTTTATTCAGCACATACAATATCATCATTTGAAAGATCAACACCACCAGTTTGAGTGGCCATGAATGGGGTAAAATTATACAGGATTACGCAGATTGGCAGGGTCTGAAATTGCATTTTCCTGGTCACCGACGCGACTAAACATTTTGCACTGGTGACCAGAATTTCACAGCTAGTCGCCAGCGGGCAATTAACCATTTCAGGCCACAACAATTATGCAAACCATAACCTTGATTTTCAGCCAAATCGATTTAAATAAAATTCAAAGCCGCCTGCCAATTAGCCACTTACATATTACCTTTCCGGTGCTTTTGAAGTATAAAACTGATTCTAATGTTACTATAAATCTACCACAATGTTACACAGCTGCTTTGATGCCATGTTTTTTTCGGAGATTTTGCATAACAATGTATTGCAGGCGGTTCAGGGGACTGGAACAAGAACTGCTGCACAGTCGTGGCCACTGTAAACCAACAAAATTGGTATACATGTATATGTACACATAAATCAAAACAATTTTGAACTTGCAAATTATGTAAGATACCCTGGAGAATCTTAGGTCAATTTTCAAGCAAGCATCTTACTGTCCTGAAGTATGGACTAATAAAATATTTTTACTAAAATTCTTAACGTGTTCAATTTTGACTGGTAAACAAGTCAGTGAATCCTTAACAATAATAGTTAAGGAGCATGCGGGAAGTTCGGAGAGCACAAAAGAAGTGTAAGAGTTTTCACCCTTGGACAGTGAAGCGAATCGCAACTCTGCTAGCTAGGTTACAATAAATGATAAACCAATATAAGTCGGAATCTTGCTAGATGATGTATGGACCAAAAAAAAAAATTTCTCTACATTTAGTTATAAACTAGTACAAATTTCTCCTATCATGATTTTGGTAAATTCTGGCGCATTTTTAAGCATTAGTAGCTGGTTTTGCGAGCTCACCGAACTAATTTTTGTCATGATACCATACATTTCTTCTAATGGTTACCCCCCAACAACGCAAAGGATTATGGGTCATGTGCAAGTAGCGAATAAAGGAAATGAATGAATGTATGTAGGTGTGCATGTAACTCCACGCAACTTCACACTCAAATCATTTCCCTTAAATCAGGCCTCTAGACTCAAGTGGTTTTCGAAATTGAATTTTGGCCACCTCCTTCTGTAAAATGGTCATGACTAAGACAAATTAATTTTTGTTGCTAAAATCTAAGCATTTTCAAAGGACACTTTGTGCTAGTTAACATGGAACCAATACTGCTGACACTGACACTGTTAGTCTGTGTTTGCTACTGTTATTAAGTGCTTTTTTCATTCACCATGGCAACCATTACCAAAACTGTTCCAGATTGGAATGCTGTTAACATGTACTTTTTCAGTTGCTCACTATCAACCCATGACATCTTGAGCTATTTGCCATTTCTCTTAAAGAGTTAGATTGAAACTTTTTCAGTAGCATGCTATGTAAACTATGAAAGTTTAAATTCTCTCACTTCTTGATTTAAGTTTTTCTTGTTCTAGAATTTAAACACAACATATTGAGTAATCACCCATTAGTTTGTCCCTGGTCTGCATAATACAGATTATCAGTGGTACTGTCTTGAACAACATGTTGCTCCTGGTTAGACTGGTCATAACTGCTGACACTGTTGTTTACTGGCACCTGCTGGGAAAGTTCCTCTTCACCTTCAGAATCTACATAAAAAATGTTATAGAAAGTATGAGCCAGTTTATGCAAGCCAAAACAAGGGTGCATGAAAGGTGCAGCTTCGACGCGCTTTCCTCTGTTACAGACATCAAGAGGTGGCATGAGCAATCAAATTAAATGGAGAAAAATATATGAATACGCAGCTTATGCCTTTTTCTCTGTTTCTCT
>JAHPZR010056028.1:45000-50000 GCA_019787425.1 Platygyra sinensis | reverse complement strand
CCCAAGAAAAGATGGTACCTTGTGAGCTTCCCCGCTCAGGCTTCCTCGAGACTCCACTCTCCCTTCCTCAGAGTCTGTAGAGACGGACGGACGTTTGCTCGCACGGTGATGTGATAACCAAATTTACTAGGGTTACCAAAATTTCTAAGGAATGGATGCTCTGCGCGCAAGCGCCTTCGGCATGCAGGAGCTCAGCTAATAACAAATTAGAAAATAGCCCAAAGGAAATTTGCATGCCGATTGGCTTAAAATTGTGTTTCTATAACTGAGTAGAAACAAAGCAAAATAATTTTCTGGACAAAATAGAAAACATTTTGTTGGTGTTTCTATCAAGGTAAAGAAATGCTTGAGAAAGCTTGGGAGAACTCTAAAAGCTGTAGCTAATACACTTGCCTGTTGGCTCGTTCCCATAGCACTTCTCGTTCTCCTGAACTTCAACTTGTCTTTCTCTAACTCAATAGGAACACAGTGTCTTCTATTTCTTAACTACATTTTGCAGTATGTGAAAACTTCTCACCTCTTGACCAATCACAGGGGCTTCAGTAGAGCCATTCTCTGCCCTCCCATGGAGAAACCAGGAGTGTTTTGTGTAAAACCTAAAAATGACCAAGAATATCAGTTGATGGAGCTGTTAAAACAACAACAACAAGAAAGTAGCTTGGCATCTGTTGTTGTCAAGTAAAGAAGAACAACCCAGAACATTTCTGAACCTAGGTCCTCAGTACCCTGGTCAGACACTACCACAATGTTTTTAAAGTATTGAACTCCCAAAAGTTAACCTATTTTCATTGCACATAGTTTTATTAAGGGAAACGCACAGGGTCGACCTCTTGTTTTCCTCTAGAAGATGTGCTTTTTTATTCTATTTTTTTCCATCATCTTGAATAAACCTCTTTGTCATCTTGTCAAGTACATGAAGTGGACTTCTGAAAGCAACATTAAAATTTAAAGGCAGGAACTGACATAGGCTTGATTTCCGCCGCTCTCTTTGTCTGGTCTACCCTCCCCGAGAAGAGATGGCTGGACGCGTGAGCGGCAAACCTTGTCTGTGATGTAAATTCCTAATTAAAATTCTTGCGGCTTTTCTGGCGGCCAGAAATGTCATCTGATGACAGTCACTGATGGTCCCACATGATTCTCATGCATAAAGTCTTTTGACTATTATTTTTGTGTGTTGTATATTCGGCTATAGTTTAGATCAGGCATTATTTTATCAGTTGGAGGTATTTGGTTACCAACACAATCGCTCTTCATATCGCAAAACTTCTTTGCTACTATAAGAAAGATAATTTATGCAGCCTGCTTGATTCAGGCAGGCAGTTTTTTTATTGGTCAAAATTAACAATGCCAAGTCCACAAGTCCAGCCGTGAGTTCGGGGGAGGAGCGCGGGCTCCTTTCCCGAATAGCGGCTGGTAATCGAGCCTAGAACTGACATCCCAAAAGTACAGTAATGTAACAAGGTAGTAACATCAAATGTGATGTGACTTATTACAAAAACTTGAAATAGCAGTGTGAACAAGCTGATCTAAAATGGTGTGATACATTCAGGTACTACATGGATACTGGTAGATAAGCTGCACTCGCAGATATGCCGAACCCCAAGTTTGGAAACTCAAGTTTTAGAAAAAATACTTTTGAAAAGAAACCATGCCCTTATCTGAATGGCTGTATAACAAACCATCAGGCCTTCTGATATTACGTGAAAGTGTGATTTGACAGACTAGGCCACCAAATCGAAAAGACTGAGGAAAATACCCCTTCCACTTGGATGATAGACTGAAGGCATTTTGTTCATTGTTGGAATTGCTCATCTTTGTAAGTTTGTGGTGGACAAGCACCTCAAGTATTTTCTTATTCCAATAATTAGACACATTTTTTACTGTTCCATTATGTTCAACTTCTAGCAGCCCGAAGATGATTTTCTTCTTCCAAAAGCTAGTTCCAGAATTTGCATAATTTATTGTCTAATCTGCCCCCAAAATTTCCCATTATTTCTGGGTTTTTTTTTATCACACCCTATCACAGGGCCTTCACTATCTGTTCTGTTATCAATAGTGAGTAGTGTGGCAGTGTACGGCTGTCAACAAAATGATGGTCACGTCTGTTTGTTTTCAAGGTGTCTGTCTGTGAAGAGGATTAAGAAAAAGTTTTGAACATCTACTAGATTTATACCAAGACAATTAGATTATTTGCTCTTGTGATTGTTAAATAGTGAGTGTTACATGTAGCTGTCTTTTTCTAAGAATGGTTCTGTCACCGACTAAAAAATGCAAGTCTAAATTTATAGGCAAATTTATACTGTAGGCTAACTGAAGTGCTATTCAGGCTTCTTGAAGAGTAATCACATCATGCTAAATACACACAACTACATCTGCATAACATATAATTTTATGTACAATTGGAGAGTTGTTTGCCATCCATGTGCAACACTAAGCTTACTTAATTAGATGCAAAATGGCTCTCAAATTTGAAACCATCCATTTATGAAATGCAGTGCCCCACTTGTAATCATAGGTTCCACCATCCCCTTTCTCAAAAAATCTCTCCAGAAAGAACAAACACTTCAGATACAAAACTACTAGTACTATACCTGTGAATCTGCACAGGTTCTTGATTGAGGAGGGTGTAATACTGCCGGACAAATTCTAGTCCAACACATTGAGGGGATGGTACCGTCACCATCTCTTGCTGAAAAAAAAAATAGAGTCAATAGAGTCAATAGAGTGGGAATATAGATGAAATACCAAATTCTAAGACTAACTACAAATACTAAACGAGAGTGAAGACTTTATGGCAAAATCTTAAACTAACACCATGCTGTATTGACTGAGCAATAGTGAGGTCAATATGGCAAGGTCGAGGTTTGAGATTTTCCCATTGCCCCAAAGCTTGAGGACAAGATACCTGTAAGTTGTTTATTATATGGATTTTTGCTGTCTTTGCAGGCCCATAAATGGCCAGCGGGCATGATTTTACAAGAGAATAATTTCCTATAGTTAACCAATCAGAGGCTGCATTAGATCGGCTAAAAACACAAGCCAAATAATAACAGTCGATTATAACTTAAAAGAACTATGAAATGCATACCAGAGAGTACATCTAAAGTAAAACAATTTTTCCACTTGTGCTTGATGGATAGGGGATAATTATGACCAACTTGGTACTATGCACCTCGTTGGCTATCTACCATCTTGTGTTCAATACGCACTCATGGAATAATAATAAATATTATTAATTATTTAACTTCAAATAATACTACAGTGAAGTAAAAGACAGGAGCCCAGTTTGTAGAGTCAGCAGTTCTTATACCATGTTTTTACGGGGTACTTCTTTGAAAATATCCATGGTTAGATTCTTAAATCCAAAAATCAGATTTTGAGTTAATTTATTAAAAAAGATTAACTGATAATCACTTGGACTTATATGGGTAAGGGTTCTTCAATTCCCATGATGAACTGTGATCGAAGAGAGAGAGAGAGAGAGAGATCTGAGATCTTAGATTACTCTGTTAAGGTGGCCGAACACAGTTTCCGCACCCGCTTTTGCTGATGCAATATTTAGCAAGTGCACAAGGATATGAAATAATAAACATGCTGTCAGCAGAGTGATCATTTTATTTACTCAACACCCGCACTATCTCTGTTATTCTTCTGGATAATTGAATGCAGTGTATTAATGACTTTAGTCTTTTATTACAAAGATATGTTAGAAAAGGTAACGATGCAAAGAACCCAGTTATTTTCAGCTTTTGTTTGTTCCCGAAAGAACCCAGTTAAATGCAATGCATGCGCAGTTGATCCATTGAAAAATTGACACTGATTGCTTTAGCAGAAACATGCCAATTTCTAACGATCTAGTCGTTATAATTTCAAGAAATTTGGCAGAAAAATAGATCAGAGACCACGTGAATGATCTATCAAAAAAATCTGAGTTTTGACATGGGGAATTTTTAACAATACAGAAAACAATTAACGGCGAATTACAAAAATCGCCTATAGGATGTCAAAATTTTATTAGAACCATCTTGACAGAGGGGTGGATTTCATGTCAATTCTCAGTGTGCAAAATATGAAAACAATCTAATGACTTGATTTTGTTTTTAATAAACTAAAACCATTATTTCAGCCTTGTTTTTAACCAGTCCCATTGCCATAGCGACAGCACACACCCTAGTCAAAATGCAAGAACAAATACTTCTGTGGTTAACCTTGACTCTTGCAAAAATGGGTGCCAAAGCATAAATAGTTTAAAAGTTATGGTGAATTAGGCATGGGCACTTGAAAACTGTGTTTGGCCACCTTAAGGAAAGAAATTAAAAAATCCAATCTTGGATTTTCCCAATGAAAAGCACCCTTACACACTAATTAGAATACAAGTTTTCACTAAAAATTGTTGTTATTTCATTTGATTTTTAATAAAAATCTAAGACAAAAACATTATCATCCACACGTGTAAATAAAAACTGAAGGTTCATTTTGAACCAAAACTCAATGTAAACAATAGTGTAGTCTGAAAATGATACTTGCAATCTGTCAGAACAATATTGTATGTATTGTTGTGGCTAAACCATTCCTTCAGTTTGCAGATTTTCAAAGATGGAAGATTAAGGTCAACTGAGTTATGTAGAATACTTAAATTTCATCCAGTGATTTTCACGATGTATCAACTAAAATAATAATGTTATCTACTCTTCAAATGACCAGGTGTAGACCCACAGACTGATAACTGGACAGCTGGTAATAACCTTTCACTTCAATGTTTTCTCTCATTTTTCCTCGCACAATAAGATTCAGTTTGATGTTATTGCTTGAAGTCAAATTTCCACAATAAATGAGAATCAACACTAAACACAACTATACTTTGTCAGCTAACATAGCAGATATTTCTTTAACTTGATGACTGTTTTCAAGCAAGAATGATGAGGAATATTGTCAAAAAATCGGACGGGGTAATTATCGCTGAAAAAGATCTCCTAACATGTACAGTGTATGTCCTGTAT
>JAHPZR010056028.1:37500-40000 GCA_019787425.1 Platygyra sinensis | reverse complement strand
GTTCAATAAGGAAATTATCTTGGGATAATGATAAAGAAACAACAGAGCCAAAGCAAATAATGACTGAGATTCATAACTTCTATTCAAAACTTTATGATAAAGACTCCTATAACTTGGGTGAGAACTCAATTGCACAATTCCTTGACAAAACGAATACTAAGAAACTATCCAATGACCAAAAAGAGTTTTTAGATAAAAAGCTCACTAGATCCGAACTTTACCAAGCATTGAAAACGTTTCAAAGAAACAAAACACCGGGAAATGATGGGTTAACTGTGGAGTTTTATTTGGCGTTCTGGCCCTTTTTAGGGAAATATCTTGAAGATTCCCTAAATTTCGCCCACGAACACGGCCAACTTTCTACCTCTCAAAAACAGGCAATGATTACTTTGTTAGAAAAGAAAGATAAAGATAGAAGATTCATTAAAAATTGGCGACCTATTTCTTTAATTAATGTCGACGTTAAAATTGCATCTAAGGCGATTGCTAGAAGATTAGAAACAATTCTCCCGGAACTTATTCATCACAATCAAAATGGATTTGTCAAAGGAAGATCAGTTTTTGACGCAGTTAGAACGATTGACGATCTCCTTGAATTGGCGCAAATAACAAACAAGTCTGGTATACTTGTAGCAATAGACTTTGAAAAAGCTTTTGATTCTCTAGATCACACGTATCTGTTAAAGGTGCTGGAGAAACTTAACTTTGGGACATATTTTTTACAATGGATTAAGACCTTATATACAAACATATCAAGCTGCGTTTTGAACAATGGATTTACCACTGATCTCTTTCAAGTGCGGCGTGGTGTGCGGCAAGGTGACCCGTTATCGCCTTTATTGTTTATTCTAGCTATTGAAATACTAGCAACCCAAATCAGACGAGACGATAACATTCAGGGAGTCATGGTCAAAAACGAGGAAATTAAATTAACATTATTTGCCGATGACATGACCTGTTTTTTAAATGATATAAATTCGTATTTACAACTATGTAGATTGCTGGAAGACTTCTATAAATACTCTGGCCTTCGGATCAACAACGACAAAACTGAAATCTTCGCAATCGGTTCTTTTAAACTCGCGCAACGCGACTTAATTCACAACGTGCGAACGTCAATTAAGATATTAGGTACGTTTTTTGATTAAACCGTCACGGAACAAAGCCAACTTTGAATCAATTTTCAAGTCCATTCAAAGGACCCTCAATATGTGGAAGAAGAGAGGCCTCACTTTACTTGGAAAAGTTCAAATAGTAAAGACTTTTATCATACCAAAGTTTCTGAGTAAAGCAGCATTAATATCGGTATCAAATGATCTAATTAGTAATAGTAATTGGACCGAGTGGAGTACAATTCGTATATGTAATCGCATGGGGCCGAGGGCAATTAAGGATTAATTTCACGAGTATTTTCAAAGTTTTCACAAAATTGCCCGAGTCGCGAAGCGACGAGGGCAATTTGGAAAACTTTGAAAATACAAGTGAAATTAATCCTTAATTGCCCGAGAGCACTTGCGATTACTTGTTTATCACATAAAGGGCAAAATTTTGTACAAAGGTTCAAGGTCTTGCCGTCGCGTAAACAGGTTTGCCGGTTGTCATTATTAACAGGCTAGCAGTAACACGGGGAAAGCCTACTATAATAGTAAGCAAAACACAGCAACTTGGTTCAATTCACTCAAAGCCATTTCTTTACAAACAAAACTATAAGCAATCTAATTTTATTCACCTGTTTTGCGAAGCTTGCAACGGCGTGAAACTACTTGTTCTTCGATCGATGATAGACGTAGACAAGGGTCCAAACGAGCTCTCAGTTATAACTTCTTGAATCCAAAACTGTCCTTTCCACTGTGAAAACTTCACGTACCAACAAAATTTTCGCTGTTTTTACGCCGATAAAGTGAGCTGTAATACTAATAAGGCGACCCGAGGCAAAACGAAGAAATTAACTTTCAGTTTAGCGGCCATGAAGTTCTGTAATTCTATGTTTCGTGCAACACCAGCCGTCTCCACTCAAACGTTTTTCAGGCTGCGAATCAATGCATTTTTAGTCGGAAAAATCCTTTTGCTTTTTCACCAAAAGACTGCGCTTTGTTGCATGTTGATTCTCTTTCACGTTAAGATGAAATAACCGTGTTTAGATCAAACTCAGAAGCGATGAGTTTCTGAAATTTTTTTTCAAAATCCGTTTGAAGCGGGAAACCAACTCAATGCAGGCGTGCTCAGCCAATCAGCATCAAGTAATTTTGCCCGGGGCAATTACAAAAATTAAGAAAAAATGCCCTCTGTCTCAGCCAATCAGCATTCAGTAATTTTGCCCCGTATGTGATAAGGGAATAAATTGCACCAATTTGAGCCAATCAGATTACCAGAAGCTTATCACTTAAGTGATAAGCTTCTGGATTACAGAGACCACCAGTGATTTCAAAATGGATTTAATAACTCCCTCAATTGTACGACACGAGATCCAATCACCAATTAATCGTATCTATAACAAATT
>JAHPZR010056028.1:0-5000 GCA_019787425.1 Platygyra sinensis | reverse complement strand
CCTGTAAGAACAATGTAGGTACCTCCCATAAAATGACGCTAGAAAGCCATTTCAAGAGTAACATTGTTTAGAGGTTTTATTCTTCCTTTAGTTTAATTGTAACTTATTTTCTTTATATCCTTACAAGGTTTATGCAAGACTTATTGAGTCTTCTAGTTTGCAGTAATGAAAAAACAGGTTTGCAGGTTAGTACTTGATACAAAATAATTTTTTGGCATGAACTGTGTGTGAGACGCTGTCTAATTCTGCATGTTTTTTTTGTGGTTGACAAGAGGCACATCAGTGGAAATTTTCATGTTCAGTTCTCAAGTCAACAAATGGTGTGGCAACAATTTGAAAAAATTGAAAATCAAAACAAAACTTGAACAATCAGCCAAGGTTTAATACCACTGCTAGAGCTGCCTCAACTGTATCCAGAACTTACATGAATTGTTCTAATGCATATTGCGTTTTTTCTTTTTGGTTAAGTGCTACTAACAGCAAATGCAATGTTGAAATGTGCATGGGTAATGTTGTCATGCTATAATATAGATCACTATTACACGTATGTCATCTGATTATGGCCAATCAAAACAGGTTTTTTTAGGAAACAATATTAAAATAAATACTGCATGTGGTTGTCATCCTTGTGGTACAGTATTCAATTAACTAGCGGTAAATTAATCTGTACAGATACGCAGCACAGTAAATGAGTTGGTTGGTGTTGAGCTCAGTCCAAAACTTTACCCTATTCTGCTGACGCAGATTATGACAGTTGTCAACAGTTTCTTCACACCGTCTGGCCAGGTTAGTCTTTTCCTGTCATTAAATGTCATTGAAAAGCAGTAACGCTCGATAACAATTGCGATAGCGTAACGAACTATCGATAGTTTGGATAGTTTCTATACTTCTAACATTTTAACTTCTTTGGAAAATAAAGACACCTTTTTCCACCCAGATTTGATTTTCACGGCCACAATAAAGGGAAAGGGAAACTAAAAACAATCCACCTATTACACCTAGCATTTTTGGTGTCTTGATTCTTGAACCACCATTAGGAGCGCGCCATTCATTGTGTTCGGGCTCAGTACCTGTATTGACTACTACGTCTTAGAGTGTAAGGCATTAAGTAAATACAGACATTCCTGAAAACTATCGCAATAGTATTGCAATAGTACCTACACTATCACAAGAATATCGCAATATCCGTGTGAACTATTGCAATACAATTGCAATAGTTAAAATCTCCTCAATAGCCACCTTAAAAAGCAGACCATGTACGCCAAAAATGCCTTGTTCAATCTGAAGTCTGGCCACAAGAATTAATTTAGCTTGTTGATTTTGTGAAATTACTCACAAAGTTGAACTTCATAATGGCAATCCCATATTTATTTGACTGATGACTGTCTGTTTTTCTCTTGAAAAATCTGGGGTTAAGAGGCAAGACGTTTTAGTCCAAAGGGGAGTGGGATGAGACAGGGGCGTGGCACACGTGATGAGACAGGGGCGTGGCACACGCCTTGTCTTATTCCCTCTTGGCCACATGAGCTTTTTGCATTCTCGATGGCTTAACACTAGTCTATGTGACCCTTAAAGAAAAAAAAGGCTTCTAGCAGTCTATCCCAGAGTGCCCATGAATATGTGCACAATATTTGTGATTCGACAATAAACATTGCAAAATGTACTCACAAATGGCAAGGCAAAAGGAGGTCTTTCCTCTCCTCTCATGCAGAATATGGAAATAATTAACAATTATTCACCGAAGTGGAGGTAAATAGCCACCACTTTCACTGACACTGAGGTGAATAAATTATTGTTTTAGTATATACCACACAAGCTGAATAACTAGCGGCCCAAAGAGAAACTTTATTTTTGAAAATATGCCGACAAAAGCCATTTTGTTTTTCTTCGGCTGCTCGAAGGTGAATAGTACTTGGCTAGTCACCTACGAGCTAGTCAATCAGCACGCGCGAAAAGCACTATTCACTTGTGTGGTATATACTTATCATAAATATAAGAGCTGTACATGAGCGCTCCTCGATTGTTCCAGGAAATCTTTGTTATTCATTGTTGTAAGTGGCTCAACCACGTTCTATAAATTCTAGGCAGTTATTCAAGACAAGCACACCCTCTTCATTGACCAGGTATGTGTAAAGGAGGAGGCATACTCATAACTTCCTCTGTGACCGTGATCTTGCCACTGAAACTTATAATTTGCCAATTACCACGTCAACCATAAAAGATGATTGTCATTCGATGCATTTTTTCCTTCCTTTCCATTGGCCAAGGGGCCCAATACGTGACCTGCAAATAACTGCCTACAAATAATGGTCTGCGCATGCGTAGTACTGTCTAAATGTGTTTTGGTGCAAATAATATTCTGCTCATGCGTAATTGGAACCACGTTCTCGAGAGAAAAATGGCAGATTGCTTCCCTGAGCTGCCAGGAAGTGATTAAAATATGAAAACAAGCTTGGTGATTGACTGATAAAACAATTATTGAACTCGGTTATCGCAAAGTATCATGATTTGTCAGTGTCTCGCAGATCAATTATTTGCCTCAGTCTTTGGCTTCAGCAAACAATTGATCTCCTCGCTACTGACAAATCATGATATTTTGCTCAACCTCGTCTAATAATTGTTAATTATTTGTTAATTATTTGTCAGTAATGCTTGAGACACTAATATGAGATTTTAGGGCGCGTTTGTTTGGGATCAATCCGGAATAAGAAAAACTGTAATAATGCAAGTGAGCGTTTGTGTAGGAGCTATTGTCATTCCAGAATACCTGGATTTCTATTGCGGCTATTCTGCTCCCAGATCCGGAAGAGCTAGAATAATGACGTCATTGTTTACGCTGGAAACAAAGACGGCGTCGTGTTCAGGTGAAAGTGTTGAGGTTGTCAAGAGAAGGAAGGGTTTCTGGTGGAGCAGAGACGACACTTTGCTGATAATTTCCCAGTACAGAGAGCATGAGAAGCTTTGTAGAAATATAAATTGTAAGAGGAAAAGCGTTGGGAGCTAATAACTACGAGCTTGGCGGCAGAAAATCCAAACTTCAACGCACGACCTGAGCGGGTTGAGTTAAAGTGGAAATCACGGCAAGATTTCCGTATAACCCCATACGTTTATTATGCATACAGTTCTTTGTCTATGTAAACAATAGCTGAAACAATGGAACTCCTGTGAGACTTATTCACTTTGAATAACTTTTGCCGCAGTTTTCGTTGCTAAAGTTGCTAAGCGACAAGAAAATCAGCTGACTTTTTCCTGTAACAGACAGCAAGCACATCAGAATATCCAGAATATCAGCAATAATCGTTCCTTTGGCAAACGAATAACTTACCTATTCCTGAATAATTATATTCTTATTCCGGAATATCCCAAACTAACGCGCTCTCTGCTTTACTCAATACCTTCTAATGTAGACTGTGTGAGGGCTTTCATACGCTGCAGAACAGGCAAATTGAGACAAAGCTGTGAGAGGTGAGCCAGTCAGCGAAGCATGCCATTGAAAATGAGTCACTTCCCTTGCCGACTCCACTCTCGTGTCTTCACTTTTGCTTGTGCCGCAATGTATGAGAGCTTGCTCGTAGGCTAGTTCAAATGTAAGAGTGAGATGTCATTCTTGTTGGTTGGTTTTTTGCAGATTATTGTGATAATCAAGCACATCTTGGAGAAGAAACTTGGACGGAAAGATTGTTTTCAGATGAGTGGGATGGATGCCATGATTTTGTCATTTGTAAGGTCAGTAGCTGACCAATATTCTTGTCGCCATGTGGCTACTTTTTTTGTCATGAAACAAGAACGTTTTAATTTGTTTGGCACAAGTTGGTCTTGATGAAGACCATGAAAATCGCATTAACTTTGCCTAACTATCAGAATCAGGATTGAAATGATCAGAAGTTTAGTTCCAATAGGATCATCTTAATTTATAACTATTATACATACATGTACGTTGAACTTTTGTCCTTCAGCAACAGTTTTTTGAAAGGCCCCATAACATGCAAGACTGCTACGCCTGAAGGCTCATCATGCATGTCTCTTGAACGTTATCGAGTCGACTTGTTTTTCAGGTATGCAAGGAACCTCCCAGTCAGCCGCCAGTCCCTGCAGATTAAATGTAAACTCTGCCAACTGATTGACGTGGTAAGGATTTTGACAATGAGTGAAATAATTATGTGCAAATTAATATGTCAGCTGATTATAAGTTTTCCTATAATTTGTTGTTGAGACGTGTTTGTAATAAGCAGTTGTTATTTCAACAATTGTCAATGGCAAAAACATGAAGCGATGGACTAACAAATGTGACCTCTCACTCGATTACGTACATTAACGGATATCTGTTAAATGGTCAAAATGAACGGCTGGCGAGCGGATGATCCCAACCGTTTGAACAGCCAAAGAAAAATTTTGAACATGTGCTGTTAGCCGTTCAATCGGCTAAAGAAATATATCGAACGGATGATTGCAGCCGTTTGAAAAAGTGCTGGGAACGGATGCGTGTTTGAAGAAACTTCAAATTTTGCAATTGGTTTTTTGATTGGTGTAATGCTCAGAGAACAGTTGCATGTTTGTTTTGGCAAAATAGTTGATGGTTTGTAATGGTGTTGGTGACAGGTTATGGCCAAAAGAGATGAGTTGTTACTTCACCAAGAAGTGAAGCTAAGAAACAAGCTAGTGGAATATCTGACTGATTGGGTCCTTCCCTCTGCCGAACACCATCAGGCTGAGGGTATCCCTGCAGAGCTCTCTGTCTTGTCCAAGTGAGTACATGTAGCTCATTTAAACTCTTCATCTTGCATTACTAACCTTTTAAGCCTTGTTTAGTATTTTTATCATGGTTTTTACTCACTTTAAAGGTATATGCAGGCAACCCCTTGTGACAAGAATATGTGTTCTTTTTTTAGAGAGATGCCGACTAAAAACTAATGTAGCGCTTGAGTGTGTCCGAGACCATAACCCAGTGTTCATTTTATACAGTTGGACAATATTAGTAGAGGTCTAACTGTACACTCAGT
>JAHPZR010056027.1:20000-23761 GCA_019787425.1 Platygyra sinensis | reverse complement strand
AAGGAAGAAAGATGCTCGAGGTAGCTTATTTGTGTCGCGTTTCTATAGAGTTGCGCTGGATTTGTGTACTCTTTACTCTACATAACTTGTCTCTCTTCCTTTTCTCGGATCTTAATTATACTCTCTGGTTAGTAGAAGTAGTTTTGACGTGCGAGTTTTTAATAATTCCAACGTTTTCATACACATCATGTTTGTTACTCACCCCGCTTTCGTTTGGAATGATTCAGCTCGTGACGTACAGACATAAAAGCTTCTCACAATATCGCACTCACAGAGCGAAACAAAGTTGAGTTTCGTTAGTTATCCGGAGTTTACCGCCAAAACACCACGATCGCGTTACTAACTCACAGATGTTAACAACAGTTTTTTTTTAAGATGCTCATGATAGCATTGCGGAGAACCAGTGAAAAATGTGGCCAACCGTTGGAAATATGCATAACCAAATATTATTTTCTGTTTTTAGGTTATAGATTTTAACTCTCTCCTGGATGACTACTTGAGGGGCCTCCAATCTGAAGAAGATCTGCATTCGGCAAATTCAGCTCCAATCAAAATAGGTGAATACAATATAAATTCATATTGTGTGGACAAGTCTGCAGAGGATACTAATGTACCAGTCAATTCCAAAACCGCCCATCCCCCCCCCCCCCGGGCAATTCCCGGGCATTTGACTCGCGTTAAGCTCCGTACAGTGGGAATTTGACCCTAAATGAGGCCCGCCCGGTGGGGCATTTGACTTGACATGTCGAAACGTCTGTCAGCGGTCGAAAACAAAAGGACTTCCCAATTCTTTGATTCAGCGCGTGAGCCGCATTCACGGGTCATTGATCTTGTCGATTCCACGTGGGTTTTTCTGTTCTTGTCGTTTTATAAAGTTATATCATCGAATATGCCTTTGTGTTAAAGGGGCACTGTCACGGTATTTTAGCGTCATTTTACAATGCTGAAATATGTTCCTGCATCAATGGAAGCCCAAAACTAATGATGCAGTTTTGTTATCTAGGACTTTATCACTACACCGAAACCATTTATTGCTGCCTAGCACTTAGCATGGCAAGGATGGAAATGGATTGAAATTTGAAAAAACTAGCCAGTTTTTTCAAATTCTAAAGCTATTCCTTGAAAATATTGCCAGAAATTCATTATGGTTTGCTCTCTGAGCCACCATTCTTTTGATATGTTTCTGTTAGTCCATTTGAGCATTTTGGGAACAAGTAAAGGTACCAGGTAAAGATTTCATCAACGAATGAAACTGAAAACAGCAAAACTCCTGTGACAGTGCTCCTTTAAATGTGGAACGAAGACAAGCCGAACAAGAAATTCGTACAAATGTAGTGGCTGAAAATTTTGCAGAACTTGTTTCCACAGTTGCTTTAACATGCCTGGAGGGTGGGGGGATTTGACCCTCTTTGAGGCTCTAACAGGTGGGGCATTTGACCGTCTAAACTGGCAACATAGCGGGGAATTTGACCAAAATTGTTTAAAAAAGTCAAATGCCCCGGGGTTTGCCCGGGGGGGGGGGGGGGGGTTGGGGGGGTGCATGGGCAGTTTTGGAATTGACCAGTACATAAATCTCCTAGCTTAATTTTCTTCCTTAATAATATTGAGAGCTAGGTTTCAATGAAAAATTAATATTCTGAAACAGAACAATGTGCTTTTTGTCTGTGAGTGGTTGAAATGGCGATCACAATGTGGAAGCATGCAAAACAGTCTATGAAGGATACACGAAGCAACAAGTTGCTGCTACACAATGCAGGCACAAGTCACAATGATAATATTATTTGCTTCATGTGAGGTGGCCGTGAGGTGGAGAATTTTAGTGAAAATCTTTGTTTCTGAGATTGAGGTTTTGGATCATTTCTATTGAAGGCATCTGCTGTCAGGTATTTATTGATACCCTCAATTGATACTCCATTGACATCGCGGTTGACACTCAATCAACCCTCCATTGGCATCTTGGTCACATCTGGTCGACACTCTGCCAACTACATCAACCGACTGTTGATCAAGTGTCGACAGGTTATTGGCCAACTATCAATCTGGATGTTGATTGAGGGTATCAATCAAGAGTATTGATCAACACTCAACCATGGATACCCTAAGTACACCAACAATAAGAGCAACAAGTCCCACTAATTAAAGGTTTTAATTCATGAAAACTGTTGTGGAGAAAATATATTGCAGTGACAGATTTTCACATGAAGCATCATTGAAGCAAATTGTCGCTGTGACTCTTCACCATATCATGTGGCAGCAACTTGTTCTGGAAACAATACACACACAATGGTTTGTAACAGAGTCCTGAGGTGCAACTTGTCGCCTTGTGTGTCCTAGCCTTTGCATTCATTTAAGAACAACATTTTGTACCATATATGATGTTGCAGACCAAAATGGCAAGATTTGTATTGTGTATTCACCAAACATACAGTGTACATGTATGCTCTGCAGACCACTCAGCATATTTTTTTTCTGCTTACAATACATGTATTTAACTTCTCTTCTCTTCCAGACCCTGACGAATTAGTGGGTCAAATAATTCCAGGATCATCTCCATGTGAGGTACAAAATTAATACAATAATAGCCAGAATAGAATAGAAACTTTTTTATCCATGGGATCATTTCACTAAAAAGTGGTCTTCTAAAGAGCCGTGCACATTAACCTTAAATATATAACCTAATACTTAAGAAGATATAACGAAGAGACAAAATTCCCTGTTACTCCGAGTTTCATGCTCACGCACTCATCAGACAGTATTTAATGGAGAATAAACCTATCAAGTTATATATATACACATGCGTCTATTGTTTATAAAAAGCAGGGCAGTGCGGTTCTAATCACAATTAGGTGTGAGAAAAAGCTAATAGGGTATTGTTGAGTCAATTGTTCCGAAGGTAAAACTTGTTTTCGTGGCGGCACTTAGAAATCAGTTCTGATCTTTTATTTAGGATTCTGTCGGGGTTTGCAGTAATGATCATTAGTTTCTCTGTTAAGCATAGGTCGCATCGTTTAGAAATGTTGTTGTAGGGTCTTGCACGCCTAATACTTAAAAACTAAGACAAAAAATTTACGAACTATTTTTAATTAGCTATTTTAACTTAACTTATTATTGTCCTCATAGCCTGCTCATTTTCAGTCTGCCAAGCCCAATCACTCAACACTATTAGACAAAGTCACAATTTAGAACCAGAAATTTCAGTGAGAAGTCAAATGGAAAGGTCCCTTTCAGTTCATTCTGACTAGAATATTTGTCGTTCCATTTTGAAAAACCGGTTCACTGTGGTACTCTTCTCTTCAGTGGATTTCACTTGTGTAGGGAATTTGGAAATGGAATTAAAAATGGTAAGAACCATAATAATGTCCATCCCTTTAGTTGACCTGTTTAAATAATTAAGAAAATATTGTAGTTCCATTTTTCTTTGTCTAGCCCACTTATCTCTGACCAGTCAGTCTGACGTAATGGAAAGCACCTGTTGTGTGCATGCATTCAAGTTCAATAACAGTGTTTGAACTTGCAAAGAAAGACTCAGTAACCGCTGCAACTAATAATGCTGGCCCACCTTCTGATTTCTCCTAGAAGTCTTGATTTCATGGTGCTAACCACTGAGGTGGATTATGGCCTCAGGAAACCAGATTGCAAGAACAGCTGTAGCTGGGACACTTTAATAGGACTGCTTTAACTGTGTTTAACAAATCAATTAACCTTGATTACTGTAGCTTTCAATTCTAATTTCAAAACACTTACATGTAATACTCACACTA
>JAHPZR010056027.1:7500-15000 GCA_019787425.1 Platygyra sinensis | reverse complement strand
CTAGCTGTCGCTAGTTAGGTGCTTACCATTTAGTCAAAAATTCCACAAATTTCGGTCAAAAGACAAGTGGAACAGTAATTCCTAGAAAACTTTGTCAATAAATTGTAAACTGCCTTCAGAGGTAGTCCTCTTTTTAGTTTTCTGTACCATTTGCTTAATGTCACAGTTTCCAGTCGTCCGGCAATTAAATGCAATAACAAGGGTGGACTATTTGACTTTTGAGGAAGGGGGAGCACACACCCATCCTTGAGAAAAAGACTTCTAGTGCATGAAAGGGTTAAAAAAAGATCATACCTCTACGACTGCCAAATCATCCACACTCTCCCCCCTCAAAAGTTGAATGGTTCATCCCCAAGTGCCGTCTCATTCGGTTGGTTTACCGATTTTGGGAAACTCTGACTATTAATCAACGGCCTTCCAAACTGGTTTATTCTGACAAAAGGGGGGAAAACGTATAAGTTTTTTTTTAGTTTCAGACAGTGCTGAGTGGGAGGAGTGGTAGCATGGGACAGTGGATACCACGTGGATACCACGTGAATCCCTCTCTCTTTGTTATCCTCTTGTGTAAGACTCCTAACTCACCGCACGCGTAGAGCTCTCTCACGTAGGAATCTAAACTAGGTTCAGGGGGACCCTGCAGTGGACGATAATGCCCTCCAGGGGGGGGGACATAACAATACCCCTTGAAGCTTCGTGCAAAGGAGACCTGATTTATAAAATGTCAGTTGTGTGGGCTACATCGCCTGTGAATGAACTGTACTTTAATTTGCGATTTCAGATATACCGACCTCCAAGACAAACTCCCTGCTAATGTTGTCAAGCATTGCGCTGGGTGACTTGAATTTTCATGCTCATGAAAACGGCGTCACGGTAGATGTTTCATTAAACACATCACAAAGCTCATTACTTTCTGTTAAGAAAGAGAAAGAGTCTTCGTATCAAAGCCACAATGCCAAGAGGAAATTGCTGCTACTTCCATCAGGTTCAACCCGTTTACCACCTCAGAGCGAATTGTTAAAACTTAAAACCAGCTCTGCGGTAAACCGAGGAACACTCCCTTTAGAAAACGATATGACTGCTGCAGACGTCCTGAAGGAAGTGCGGACAGTTTTAAGCACGCTTGGAAAGAAAAGGTAACTATGTCCAATTTTAAATTTGCGTTTCTTGTCACACAACATGACTGGTATAACATTGCGGTGAATTAACAACGATTTACGAACGAACGTTTTAAGAACGAATTGTATATGGCTTATCAAGAAACTTGTCTGACCTGTAACGCTAAGTACATACATACATACATAACTTTTTTTGATAACGCAGGTTAAAAATTTTCGCAACTTTACAGCTGATGTGGACCTGCTTAAGCTAAATCTAAAGCTAAACTAAATCAATAATTATGTGAGATACAAGTATGATACAATTAATAAATTAAATAAATTAAATAAACCAATAATAATTTTAGTAATAATAAAAATCTGGTTTCATGTTATATATAACATTACTTCCCTTTCCAAAATTAATATTCATGATTGTTTGCTTGGATTGTTTTAAATTATAAGTTGTAGCGTTATGAACCAATCAGATTTCAAGGTAAAGCTGTGTAGCCCTCGCCAAGCGCGGGAAAACAGGCGTCAACCAATTTACGACCGGATTGGGTTTCGCTTCTTATTGGTTGATAGAAGTTCTGATTGGTGGTGTCTCTGTGCGCTCTTTTTAACCAATTCGATTGGCTGAAATTGAAACTGAAAAACTCTTGCAGGCGTTCAAATATCTCATCAACGACTTTCCTTTCAGAATTCGTCTCGCTGCGGCCGACTCCTCTGGCAAGTTGGAATTCTTTAAAGGTACAAAATGGACAGCGAAAACAGTGCGTCAGAGAATAAAATCTAACTCTGTCTTGTATGTTGTACCATCGGTAAGTAAGCTTTGCCTTTGATTTTGTCACTATAGTAAGCTATAGTAAGATTATAATTGAGCACTGTTCTTGGACCAAATTCTGACCCAAAAGGTTACGGAAAGGATTTTCTCCCATCCACACTACTGTTTACGCCAGAGAAACTCGAAAACGCAGTTTTACTTATACAATCTTTTATGGTTGGTTAGGTTTAGATTCATATTAATCCTAGCCTGTTCGTTTTCGCTCGTCCCCAACTACCGAGAGCCTGGAACAGGCTATATTAATCCATATGGTTAGGTTCACACTAATCCAGTCTAATCCGTAACGAGAACGGAACTTTACGTAAAGCTCTTCCGCCAAACCGGAGGAATTTGAAAATGCTGGCTTTTCGCTGTCGTGTGGAAAGAAAACATTTCACGTCACGATAATCACGTGATTTCCCTGACCGAGTTTTCCTCAAACACAAATCCAAACTGACCGAGGGGGCGGGGGGGGGATGGCGAAAGAATTGGGTCCACTAAAACCTTATCGACCACCTCCTCCGCGGAAATCAACCTCGCTGGGATATATTTCCAGTCCGAAAACTCCAAGAGCCAAGTTTATGAATTCGTCTCTACCTTAATTTTACAAACCAAGTTCAAACATTGCAAGAGTAACAAAGAGTTTGTGAAATAATTTCACGGAACAGGGAGGGAACTGTATCACTTAACACAGCAAATTGACGAGATCGACAACCGGATAAAGTCAATAATAACAAAGAAAATCCTGCCGCAGCAGGAGCTGTTCTTGATGAAGATCATACCTTGATTCCTAGTGATAATATTAGAATCAACAATAACTTTCAAAAGGCCTGGAGTGTGCATATCATTGCAAGTTTAAGTCTCATTGATAACAAAATAAAAAACTCGTGACAGGAAACATTTTAGTTCCAATGGTAAACTGAAAAGTGGAGAAAGAAGTTTTCCACAAGTTCTGGCTTTGAAAATCAATTGGGAGAAGTTGCCCTTCTACACAAGAAAGTAAAGAAAATTAATTTAACAAATGGTAAACGCCATAGCATGTACTATTGAGTTATGGTGCACGCGGGAGGTTGCTAAGCACGAAAGAAGCGTAAGAGTCTAAGAGTCTAAGCACGAAAGAAGCGTAAGAGTCTCTAGCTTCTTGAGTGCTTAGCAAACCTCCCAAGTGCACCATAACTCAATAGTACATGCTATGGCGTTTACCATTTGTTTTATAACATAACATTGAGTTATGGTGCACTTGGGAGGTTTGCTAAGCACTCAAGAAGCTAGAGACTCTTACGCTTCTTTCGTGCTTAGACTCTTAGACTCTTACGCTTCTTTCGTGCTTAGCAACCTCCCGCGTGCACCATAACTCAATAGTACATGCTATGGCGTTTACCATTTGTTAAATTAATTTTCTTTACTTTCTTGTGTAGAAGGGCAACTTCTCCCAATTGATTTTCAAAGCCAGAACTTGTGGAAAACTTCTTTCTCCACTTTTCAGTTTACCATTGGAACTAAAATGTTTCCTGTCACGAGTTTTTTATTTTGTTATCAATGAGACTTAAACTTGCAATGATATGCACACTCCAGGCCTTTTGAAAGTTATTGTTGATTCTAATATTATCACTAGGAATCAAGGTATGATCTTCATCAAGAACAGCTCCTGCTGCGGCAGGATTTTCTTTGTTATTATTGACTTTATCCGGTTGTCGATCTCGTCAATTTGCTGTGTTAAGTGATACAGTTCCCTCCCTGTTCCGTGAAATTATTTCACAAACTCTTTGTTACTCTTGCAATGTTTGAACTTGGTTTGTAAAATTAAGGTAGAGACGAATTCATAAACTTGGCTCTTGGAGTTTTCGGACTGGAAATATATCCCAGCGAGGTTGATTTCCGCGGAGGAGGTGGTCGATAAGGTTTTAGTGGACCCAATTCTTTCGCCATCCCCCCCCCGCCCCCTCGGTCAGTTTGGATTTGTGTTTGAGGAAAACTCGGTCAGGGAAATCACGTGATTATCGTGACGTGAAATGTTTTCTTTCCACACGACAGCGAAAAGCCAGCATTTTCAAATTCCTCCGGTTTGGCGGAAGAGCTTTACGTAAAGTTCCGTTCTCGTTACGGATTAGACTGGATTAGTGTGAACCTAACCATATGGATTAATATAGCCTGTTCCAGGCTCTCGGTAGTTGGGGACGAGCGAAAACGAACAGGCTAGGATTAATATGAATCTAAACCTAACCAACCATAAAAGATTGTATAAGTAAAACTGCGTTTTCGAGTTTCTCTGGCGTAAACAGTAGTGTGGATGGGAGAAAATCCTTTCCGTAACCTTTTGGGTCAGAATTTGGTCCAAGAACAGTGCTCAATTATAATCTTACTATAGCTTACTATAGTGACAAAATCAAAGGCAAAGCTTACTTACCGATGGTACAACATACAAGACAGAGTTAGATTTTATTCTCTGACGCACTGTTTTCGCTGTCCATTTTGTACCTTTAAAGAATTCCAACTTGCCAGAGGAGTCGGCCGCAGCGAGACGAATTCTGAAAGGAAAGTCGTTGATGAGATATTTGAACGCCTGCAAGAGTTTTTCAGTTTCAATTTCAGCCAATCGAATTGGTTAAAAAGAGCGCACAGAGACACCACCAATCAGAACTTCTATCAACCAATAAGAAGCGAAACCCAATCCGGTCGTAAATTGGTTGACGCCTGTTTTCCCGCGCTTGGCGAGGGCTACACAGCTTTACCTTGAAATCTGATTGGTTCATAACGCTACAACTTATAATTTAAAACAATCCAAGCAAACAATCATGAATATTAATTTTGGAAAGGGAAGTAATGTTATATATAACATGAAACCAGATTTTTATTATTACTAAAATTATTATTGGTTTATTTAATTTATTTAATTTATTAATTGTATCATACTTGTATCTCACATAATTATTGATTTAGTTTAGCTTTAGATTTAGCTTAAGCAGGTCCACATCAGCTGTAAAGTTGCGAAAATTTTTAACCTGCGTTATCAAAAAAAGTTATGTATGTATGTATGTACTTAGCGTTACAGGTCAGACAAGTTTCTTGATAAGCCATATACAATTCGTTCTTAAAACGTTCGTTCGTAAATCGTTGTTAATTCACCGCAATGTTATACCAGTCATGTTGTGTGACAAGAAACGCAAATTTAAAATTGGACATAGTTACCTTTTCTTTCCAAGCGTGCTTAAAACTGTCCGCACTTCCTTCAGGACGTCTGCAGCAGTCATATCGTTTTCTAAAGGGAGTGTTCCTCGGTTTACCGCAGAGCTGGTTTTAAGTTTTAACAATTCGCTCTGAGGTGGTAAACGGGTTGAACCTGATGGAAGTAGCAGCAATTTCCTCTTGGCATTGTGGCTTTGATACGAAGACTCTTTCTCTTTCTTAACAGAAAGTAATGAGCTTTGTGATGTGTTTAATGAAACATCTACCGTGACGCCGTTTTCATGAGCATGAAAATTCAAGTCACCCAGCGCAATGCTTGACAACATTAGCAGGGAGTTTGTCTTGGAGGTCGGTATATCTGAAATCGCAAATTAAAGTACAGTTCATTCACAGGCGATGTAGCCCACACAACTGACATTTTATAAATCAGGTCTCCTTTGCACGAAGCTTCAAGGGGTATTGTTATGTCCCCCCCCCTGGAGGGCATTATCGTCCACTGCAGGGTCCCCCTGAACCTAGTTTAGATTCCTACGTGAGAGAGCTCTACGCGTGCGGTGAGTTAGGAGTCTTACACAAGAGGATAACAAAGAGAGAGGGATTCACGTGGTATCCACGTGGTATCCACTGTCCCATGCTACCACTCCTCCCACTCAGCACTGTCTGAAACTAAAAAAAAACTTATACGTTTTCCCCCCTTTTGTCAGAATAAACCAGTTTGGAAGGCCGTTGATTAATAGTCAGAGTTTCCCAAAATCGGTAAACCAACCGAATGAGACGGCACTTGGGGATGAACCATTCAACTTTTGAGGGGGGAGAGTGTGGATGATTTGGCAGTCGTAGAGGTATGATCTTTTTTTAACCCTTTCATGCACTAGAAGTCTTTTTCTCAAGGATGGGTGTGTGCTCCCCCTTCCTCAAAAGTCAAATAGTCCACCCTTGTTATTGCATTTAATTGCCGGACGACTGGAAACTGTGACATTAAGCAAATGGTACAGAAAACTAAAAAGAGGACTACCTCTGAAGGCAGTTTACAATTTATTGACAAAGTTTTCTAGGAATTACTGTTCCACTTGTCTTTTGACCGAAATTTGTGGAATTTTTGACTAAATGGTAAGCACCTAACTAGCGACAGCTAGTTGAATATTTTTCTCACCAGAACAGTCTGTTCCAATAGCACGTGTATTTCCACTAGTTGGTTTCTTGGTGGATGTTAGCTTCCCTTTACCTGGTTTCTTTGGTTTGGTTTTAACTTCTTTTTTCTTGAGAGCTGGCAACAAAAAAATATATTGAGCTCTGGCCATCCAGGTCCACTAGTAATTGCAGCTAAGGGGTAGACTTTTTGATTTTTTAGGGGGGTTGGTTAGTGACTTTGAAAAAAAAATATCCTGCAAGCATACTTGTACCAAAAAAATGCATGCACATGATTACTGTCAAAATATGATCCTTGAGCTGAAAATATGTTACATGGAGAAAAAAACATGTCCTTATTGCATAAAAGGGTTAAATGAAATTGTGCCTATACCAATCACCCCCCTCCCACCCCGTCAAAAGTCAAACAGCCATAACTACATTACATGCTTAAACAGGAACGCTGTCTCAAGGTTAGAACTTAACAACCAGTGGGGGTCAGCAGTTTAACATACTTGTATAAACTGTTTTCCCTGCATAATGGTAAATTGTTCTACCACGTACAAGGATAATATTATTAGAAAGCACATTTATAACAAAAGTACAATGTAAACGTCCTCTAGGAACTACAAATAGTTATAAATGTGTTCTGAAGATGTCTATAAATGAAATGTGAGAATACGTCAGGCCACCACATCAGCAGACATCACCTTGATGAACAGTACATGAACCATCAATTCTCATAATCAATTTTGAAAGAAACATTAGCTTATTATTATGGAGAATTACCATATTGATCGGGCAAAGAACTGAAAGGGTTCACTGAGAGTCTCACCTGGTTTTTTAACAGGTTTTGATAGTTTCTTCTCTTCAACTTTGACCAGTTTTGCTGCTGCAATTGCTTCTCTCTCTTTTTCTTTAGCAGTAAGCCTGGAATGAACAGGAAAATGTTTAAGATCTTATCTGATCAGCAGCAGTTTTATATGAAGTTAACTGTAATTATGCCAGTCAGACTGTTTATTCACAAATATGTCACTTTGAAATGCCCAATCCCCTCCATAAGCCACATCTCCAGGGCATCACTAGCTGCTGATAAATTAGTTTTGATACATCTTAAGCAGATTTTTTGCAGCTTGAAAGCACTCAGTAGCATACTATACTTGAAAACATTACACAGACAGATTTGCAATATTGTCAAACCCCCCCCCCCAACCAATTGAAAGTAATATTTGAAAGTTGAAAAAAACCATAAGCAAAGATACATGTACG
>JAHPZR010056027.1:0-2500 GCA_019787425.1 Platygyra sinensis | reverse complement strand
AAGAGAAGTTAAATACATGTATTGTAAGCAGAAAAAAAATATGCTGAGTGGTCTGCAGAGCATACATGTACACTGTATGTTTGGTGAATACACAATACAAATCTTGCCATTTTGGTCTGCAACATCATATATGGTACAAAATGTTGTTCTTAAATGAATGCAAAGGCTAGGACACACAAGGCGACAAGTTGCACCTCAGGACTCTGTTACAAACCATTGTGTGTGTATTGTTTCCAGAACAAGTTGCTGCCACATGATATGGTGAAGAGTCACAGCGACAATTTGCTTCAATGATGCTTCATGTGAAAATCTGTCACTGCAATATATTTTCTCCACAACAGTTTTCATGAATTAAAACCTTTAATTAGTGGGACTTGTTGCTCTTATTGTTGGTGTACTTAGGGTATCCATGGTTGAGTGTTGATCAATACTCTTGATTGATACCCTCAATCAACATCCAGATTGATAGTTGGCCAATAACCTGTCGACACTTGATCAACAGTCGGTTGATGTAGTTGGCAGAGTGTCGACCAGATGTGACCAAGATGCCAATGGAGGGTTGATTGAGTGTCAACCGCGATGTCAATGGAGTATCAATTGAGGGTATCAATAAATACCTGACAGCAGATGCCTTCAATAGAAATGATCCAAAACCTCAATCTCAGAAACAAAGATTTTCACTAAAATTCTCCACCTCACGGCCACCTCACATGAAGCAAATAATATTATCATTGTGACTTGTGCCTGCATTGTGTAGCAGCAACTTGTTGCTTCGTGTATCCTTCATAGACTGTTTTGCATGCTTCCACATTGTGATCGCCATTTCAACCACTCACAGACAAAAAGCACATTGTTCTGTTTCAGAATATTAATTTTTCATTGAAACCTAGCTCTCAATATTATTAAGGAAGAAAATTAAGCTAGGAGATTTATGTACTGGTCAATTCCAAAACTGCCCATGCACCCCCCCAACCCCCCCCCCCCCCCCCGGGCAAACCCCGGGGCATTTGACTTTTTTAAACAATTTTGGTCAAATTCCCCGCTATGTTGCCAGTTTAGACGGTCAAATGCCCCACCTGTTAGAGCCTCAAAGAGGGTCAAATCCCCCCACCCTCCAGGCATGTTAAAGCAACTGTGGAAACAAGTTCTGCAAAATTTTCAGCCACTACATTTGTACGAATTTCTTGTTCGGCTTGTCTTCGTTCCACATTTAAAGGAGCACTGTCACAGGAGTTTTGCTGTTTTCAGTTTCATTCGTTGATGAAATCTTTACCTGGTACCTTTACTTGTTCCCAAAATGCTCAAATGGACTAACAGAAACATATCAAAAGAATGGTGGCTCAGAGAGCAAACCATAATGAATTTCTGGCAATATTTTCAAGGAATAGCTTTAGAATTTGAAAAAACTGGCTAGTTTTTTCAAATTTCAATCCATTTCCATCCTTGCCATGCTAAGTGCTAGGCAGCAATAAATGGTTTCGGTGTAGTGATAAAGTCCTAGATAACAAAACTGCATCATTAGTTTTGGGCTTCCATTGATGCAGGAACATATTTCAGCATTGTAAAATGACGCTAAAATACCGTGACAGTGCCCCTTTAACACAAAGGCATATTCGATGATATAACTTTATAAAACGACAAGAACAGAAAAACCCACGTGGAATCGACAAGATCAATGACCCGTGAATGCGGCTCACGCGCTGAATCAAAGAATTGGGAAGTCCTTTTGTTTTCGACCGCTGACAGACGTTTCGACATGTCAAGTCAAATGCCCCACCGGGCGGGCCTCATTTAGGGTCAAATTCCCACTGTACGGAGCTTAACGCGAGTCAAATGCCCGGGAATTGCCCGGGGGGGGGGGGGATGGGCGGTTTTGGAATTGACTGGTACATTAGTATCCTCTGCAGACTTGTCCACACAATATGAATTTATATTGTATTCACCTATTTTGATTGGAGCTGAATTTGCCGAATGCAGATCTTCTTCAGATTGGAGGCCCCTCAAGTAGTCATCCAGGAGAGAGTTAAAATCTATAACCTAAAAACAGAAAATAATATTTGGTTATGCATATTTCCAACGGTTGGCCACATTTTTCACTGGTTCTCCGCAATGCTATCATGAGCATCTTAAAAAAAAACTGTTGTTAACATCTGTGAGTTAGTAACGCGATCGTGGTGTTTTGGCGGTAAACTCCGGATAACTAACGAAACTCAACTTTGTTTCGCTCTGTGAGTGCGATATTGTGAGAAGCTTTTATGTCTGTACGTCACGAGCTGAATCATTCCAAACGAAAGCGGGGTGAGTAACAAACATGATGTGTATGAAAACGTTGGAATTATTAAAAACTCGCACGTCAAAACTACTTCTACTAACCAGAGAGTATAATTAAGATCCGAGAAAAGGAAGAGAGACAAGTTATGTAGAGTAAAGAGTACACAAATCCAGCGCAACTCTATAGAAACGCGACACAAATAAGCTACCTCGAGCATCTTTCTTCCTT
>JAHPZR010056026.1:265000-274014 GCA_019787425.1 Platygyra sinensis | reverse complement strand
AGCGAAGCAACGCGAAAGCAACGCTCTTTTTGTATAATGCCGTGGAATATTTCACTTGTTACGTACTTTCTTGTTTACACACAGTTACCGAGAAGCTCGTGTGTATATCCCGAGAAATACATTTGACTCGTGGGATATTCCATGGTCTATCACTAAAAAGCGTTGCATAGTATAAAACAATTTTGTCAGGCTCGAGGAATCTACTTGGATAATGAGCCTGAAATGATTACTTGAAACTCTCTAAGACGACAAAGAAGTACTTATTTCCTCTGATTTTTTTTAATTATGAGTAAGGGACCGTGAACCTCATCGTCTTTTGTTATGAGCTCTAAGTTTGAAAATAATTTCGATGAGAAATATCCTCACGAGGACAAACGACAACGAGTACTTTCTTACGCTTCAGCTGTGTCCAGCATAGATCGTGTTTGCTAGTTCTCACGAAGGCCAAAATCACGGAAACCTCTATATCTTTGAGGTTTTAATTAGTATGACTAAATGGTCTCCGACTAAACCTCTAAGGAACTAAGGAGCCTTGAGATTGTCTCGACAAGATGGAAAGCGGAGGGGGGTGAGGGGGTGAGGGGGGGGGAAGGGTGAGGGTGGAAAAACTTGAAGAGGAATCGTAGTATGGACTTTTAAGCTAGACACACACTAGGGGACTAGTCGCAGGAACTTATCCCTTAGTGTGTACACACTAGAAAATTGACCGATTTCTGGGACTATTGGCCATTCCGAAGTTGAGCAGGGAACTGGGGCGAGTTTCAAATTTCAATTAATCGATACACTGACACCACCACATAAAAGATCATGTTGAGATTGGTCACTTGACCAGGTATGATGCCTTGAGGGTGAACAGAGACCAAGTTATGGACCTTGAAAAATGGTTCAAAATCCATACAAACGTCTCTAATTTTAGACAGCGTCCCCCAAAACCATATAAAACTCTTAAAATTTTTATGATTTCCGTGATACTCTTTAAAATGGGCAAACATAGCGACTTTCATCTCAGCTTCTTTCAAATAGTACGTGCATGACGGGATTTTACAGTTGTTACAAAACTGATGAAAAATTTTAAGAGTTTATATGGTTTTGGGGGACGCTTTCTCAAAATTAGAGACGTTTGGTATGGATTTTGAACCATTTTTCAAGGTCCATAACTTGGTCCCTGTTCACCCTCAAAGCATCATACCTGGTCAAGTGACCAATCTCAACATGATCTTTCATGTGGTGGTGTCAGTGTATCGATTAGTTGAAATTTGAAACTCGCCCCAGTTCCCTGCTCAACTTCGGACCCTGCGACTAGTCCCAAAAATAAAACCAGCTTGATTCGTGGGACTAGTCGCAAGGACCAAAAATGTGGTCCCTGCGACTAGAATTTCGCTGCAAATTACGAGTACACACTAAGGGACTGGTCCCCGAAGCAAGTCCCTGCGACTAGTCCCCTAGTGTTTGCCGACCTTTAGTTTTCCTTTAACACATAGCTTGTCAGTCTCGGAGAAAAGTACTCTGCTTTACTCGAGCAAAAAAAGCGAATTAAGCCATGCGCTGTGCTGTTTAGAGACGGCACATTACATTTTTAGTACAGGGGCTGATGGATTTCAGTTTTATTCTGGGAAATAATGAATTGTTCATTCCTATTTTTGGCAAAATGTTTTTTCCTTGTAAATTTTTTTCTATTGTACTTGAGTTTTGTTCACTTTTTCTGTGTTCACTTTTTCTTTGTCCACGAGAATAGGACAAATGTGTATAGTCCTTCTTGTGGCATGCTAATGAATGAAATTACCAAATACCGTCTGCTTTCGAAGGCTTCGCCTGCTTAAATGTTGTATTTATATCGGATTAGTCCTAAGCGCATGCCAAGCTATAGAATATTTAAATAGGCCAACACTGTAGAATAACTGATGTAAGAACTGAGAACCTATGTAATATACAGATCGTGAAAGAAAGCAAGATGTCAGTTCCGCTTGAATAAATGCGCATTAAAAACAACGAGTATTCTCCAAAGTGTAGTCAGACATTGATTCTTGTTCCACTTCAGCTACCTTATAATGATATTTAGCAGCTTTAATATCTGGTTGCACCTTATTTCTGCAAAGTCGGTAAGCCACTGAGTTCTTTGAGTTGATCAATAAATGCAGATTGACGCTGATCCACTATTTGATTTTAGTTGAATGGGTCGGGGAGCTGTCCTTCGGATACTTCCTAGTCACCCTATGGAGAAGGAATATATCTAACAAATAGATGTGTTGAGATCTGACATTTTAAAATAGCTTGAATTTACCTCGCATGTGGAAGCACTAAGAATTCATGACCATTTCTTGGTTTTCATGTGACATAGTCATATTCCAAAATTAAAAAAAAATCCAAGCTTATACGTTGCGTGACATGAAAATGGCGGCTCGGGAAGTCTGTCATGTAGGTCAAAAGATGAGTAATCACTTTAGTTTTTTTGCTAAATTGGCAGTGCTTGCACTAGAAAAAGCATTTATTTCAATGTGTTAGCCTCTAAGGTAATAATTAATCGTTTCAATGGCAAAACTCAATGACGTATGTCTCTGTTACTTTACGCCGGGGCGCCATGTTTGTGCCCCTCCGAGAGCACAAACATGGCGTCCCCATATAAAGCTCTATAAATTTGGGCAACACACTTCAGCGAATAACGCGCAAATGAAAAACAGCAGAGACCTGATTCTTGACATAGTTTTTTATATAGAAATCATCGAACGTATCCCAGATTCTTGACTTTATTTACTAAATAGTGATATTTTTAATTTTGATCACTTAACTGATGGAAATCGAGAGATCTTTTGGGTGCGTTTCATTCAAAATTTCCGAAAATTCCGGTTCAAAATCGAATGGAACAGAAAGTTTCCGCTAATTCGCTTTGAAAATTTCGGTTAACCTCTCGAGGCTGTCCTTTTTTTTCAGGTAATTTAAATTCCCAAAATTTCTTGTTCCATTTGTCATTTCTATCCGATATGATCTCGATCGGCCCTAGTTCCCCGAGTCGTGAATGTTGCCTCGACCAAAGCTACAAGATGGCTGCGAGGCAGTTGTCCGTTTCGTAAACGGCAAGAGACTATGAGGGTGAGAGAACCCATCCCCTATACATGGGCCTCTTCCAATGATAATATTTTTCAATCTAATTTTAGCGCGTGGCCAAGCTGCGAGGCTATTTTAGGAAGACATCTGATTGGCCAATTTAAATGACATAATAACATTGAGGTTTAAATTTTAACAGCTGATCAAATATGCAAAAACCTTGTGCCGGGATTTTCGAAGCACATTTCGTAAGGTCCGAGGAGGAATAATTCTAACTTTCTGGCGCTTTGAAAGAGCTTTCAAAAGAGATATTTTTCTCGCTTTAGGCCGCTCAGTACTTTTCGCGAATTTTTTTAACTATCAGCAAATTTTCTCTACTTAATTAAAGAAAATGGAAGATATGTAAGTAACCACCCAGTATCGAACCCGGGACGTCTGTTTCCTATTATCTCTCTCATACCACCTTGATCCGTCAAATTTCCGCAGAATTTAATTATGAGGTAAATAAAAAAGTACTTTTCTTGTTGATCAGCATAGTTTTATCACCAGCAATTCGCATATTACGAGAGAGTATAGTCCGCTGTATTACAATAGCCGACAATTTCCGAAAACTTCTCGGCTCGGGAACTCGCTCCCAGTACTCCTCGGTTGCCCTTTGCCTTTGTGCGTCCCACTACGTTATTTGCGTCCCAGCATAATCCATGTGACCTATTCGTGCAAAAGGCCTATTATTCTCTCAAGGATTATCACGTAATGTGGTAACTAATGACTGCATGAAAAGAAGACTGGGGCTGGTCGGTCAAGTCAAATTTTCTTTTTACCTGAAGAAAGTAAAAAGATAGTAGTACTCCTTCAAAAAAACCTCTCTAGGTTTTGTCAATTTCTGCCTTTATATTCTTTTTTTTTTTAATGTGAAGCCAATTAGGTCACTACTGACCCAATGCATACCAGCAGGATCATCGTCCCGGTTGCTTGTTTAATTTTGTTATAGTCGAAGTTGATCAGGAACGGGTTGAAGTGCCCACAACGCCAAATTTTTTTATTTTGTAATCTGATTCTATATATACACAATCAACTTCTGCGGAAGTTTTTTCGATTTGGATAAAATGCAACGTTTTTTTTATACTTTTTGAAAACGTTTATACTGAACAAATTCCAAGAAAGCCTGCTATTTTAAACTTCTGTCGACAAACTCGAGGAAAAGTTAGTAAACACAATTTTTTAGTTGAACACGAGAAAATTGTTTACCAGGCCTGATCTTGAGTTTTAAACCGTGAAGTGCGGCTTTAAATAAGTGACTCATATATACCGAGCATGAAAAAGAGGCAAAACTGTTTCTCCGAAGTTAGTTTTGATTCAGCGATGCGTCTACGAATATTGTTTTTGCAAATGAATAAAATTTGAATTAAAAATGTAAATTAAGGTACATTGATTTGGAAAAGAGAAAATTTAATAAGTTTTGGTTGAGAATAAAAGACATTTTCATTCAAGGAAATCTCACTTTAATCACAAGTTTCAATTGGTAAAGCTCTTTATCCCGCGCCGCGGTCCGAGTCCTAGTAAACTGGCTTACGGTACTTTGCGAAACGAAACGCAACGAAACGAAATGGTACTAACTTTGCGAAATAGTACTTGGCGAAACGGTACTTTGCGAAATGGTATTTTGCGAAACGGTACTTTGCGAAACGGTACTTTGCGAAATTGTACTTTGCGAAATTGTACTTTGTGAAATGATTAAATGTAAGATCTATTGCTAAACAACGCAATTTGAAGTAATGCAGAAATCGTGAGCCTTCAAGGGGAAAAGAAAAGAAAAGTCCGTAAACAAGCCACTCTTGTTTCGAATAGGAGCGGCTTAGTGTTTGTTTCACATGGACGCATTTTCACGTTGCGTACGCCTAGACATGTAAACAGGAAGTTATGCCAAAAAAATGTGAAGGAAAATCTTCGTTTTGTTGTACTTAACTTCGATCTGCATGAGTTTTGGTACTTAAACTTATTAAATGGCCACATGTCTTAGCCTTCTTGGTCCCTTGAGAATTGTGTTAGGCCAATTACGTTAGCCCAAATAGTTGTTATTCAATTTTGCCAGACAAGTGGAATTTAAGAACTACAGGAAAACGAATTGTTCCAAACTGTTTTGTTTTTAAAATGTTATCGTTCGAGTTATTGCTGTTATAATCTTCAGATGCTATTGAAATCATTATCGTCGTATTCTAAATTTACGATCACAGAGCAGACAGTATCGATTCCAATGAAATTTATGGTTCAGCTCGCAAGGAACCGAATTGTGAGAATTTGTTTTGATGTAAAATAAGGAATTGTTCCATACATTACAGTCAGAGTTACAGTTACAGTTACATTGAGTTTGTTAATGTTATAAAAAATGGCTTAATGGGGGGCGGAAGATGGGGGCTAAAAGGAGATGTGTTATTGTCTTCGAACCGAGTTTGGCAACTAAAAGCGACCACCACGCAAGGATCAGGGACCGTGAAGGGGGAGGGCTTGGTAGTGGTATAACCCTGTCAATCTAGATGATATGGATAATGTGCTGAATTTTGCCACTTGAACTTGGTCAGATGTTTTAGTCTCCTTGGTGCTGACATTGTGAAAGTAAGCAAACGCCAACAAGCTATATCACGAAATAAAATGAACACTTGTGACAAAATAAAACTAGCACCTGATTCATGATAAGAGAGTAATGATTATAGCTGGCCTCTCCGTTGACTTCGCTCTCGTTATTGTGACAGGAAAACGAGTATTTCCCTTCACATTTTTTGGGCATAACTTCCTGTTTACAAGTCTAGGCGTACGCAACGTGAAAATACGTCCACACGAAACAAACACTAAGCCGTTGCTATTCGAAACAAGATTGGCTTTGTAATTGGCGACCAGCTTGCATATCCTTGAAGATTCTGATTCTTTTATTGAGCAAGCCCTTTATTTGTTTACGGACTTTTCTTTTCTTTTCTGATTCCCCTTGAAGTCTCACGATTTCTGCATTACTTCAAATTGCGTTGTTTAGCAATAGATCTTACAGTTAATCATTTCACAAGTACCATTTCGCAAAGTACCGTTTCGCAAAGTACCCGCATTTCGCAACTACCATTTCGCAAAGTACCGTTTCGCAAAGTACCATTTCTCAAAGTACCGCTTCGCGGCAAAGTCCATTTCGTTTCGTTTCGTTTCGTTTCGCAACGTACCGTAAGCCCAGTAAACTGGCCTGGCTGCTAACTCGAGCCGGTAACTCGTTGAGCTCCATGGCGGGTTGTGTTGAGAGATTACATGGTTAAAAACGATCTAGCCCTCCTGTTTCGTTCCGTGAATGTATTATACGCCAGGAGGCAAAAAAAGATGTCCTGTTCAGTGTAACAGAGCAGGGCTTACGTTCATAATTGAAGGAATCATCTGAAGTGCGACGAAAATTAAGAGACACCGTCAACACAATGATACAATCGACAGGATATTGATATGAGTGCATTTCAGAGAAAGAAAGCTGAGGAACTACACTGGTACAAGAGCTGCTATGCAAAGTATACTGATAAGGGATAGATAAGTAGATTCAGGAAATTTCTTGATTATACAAATGATAAGCCTTCGCCGCCAGAAATAAGTGAAAGTCCCGCACTAGCCTGCGTAGCTGGCGGGATTTCGCGCGCGAGTGCTTTTGTTTTGGTAGCGAAGGGCGAATAGCCGTGAGAAGATTGGTGAAGAGTCGAGTTTTCACTCGCTACGTGCGAATTCCCTCGCGGGCTTTCGCGCGCGAGGGAATATGGCGGCTGCGCCGCTCGCCCGCTAACGAGTCCCGCCAGCTACGCAGGCTGGCCCCGCACCGCGCAGCAAAACTTCCTTCACCGACTGGGAACTATGCATGTTTTGGCTACGCAAGGAACCGTTCAAAAAGTGAACACTGTGCTCAGTTTCAACTTTCAAAATGATTCAGCAGATACTAGAGAGAGCAAAACGTGACCACGACCTTTCCTTACGTGTGGCAGGTGTAAATGACCCGCTAATCGCAGCTGAAGGCAAATATCATCCAAATTGCTATAAGAAATTCCTGAGAAATGTGTCTCGATCAATAGATATAGCAAAAGATGAAAGTGGAGTGGTGTTGTCTTGGCTTATGGTCGCTTATCGATGAGATAAAAAAGTCTGCTGAACAAAGTCACATCTTCGAGCTTAAGGAGGTGTGGCTCCGCTACTGTTCTCTTGCTGCTGAGCAAAACATGGCCATTCCTACGCATGGCAGAACCAGTGTTGACACTTAACACGTTTGAATTCAATGGGGAATATTACAAACAAACAGGTCGAGTGGCCATGGATAGTTGCCTGCCTTTTTGTTGGCTACGTGGAAGAACGCATGCTTTCCTCTTATACCGGTATAAAACCAGACTTGTACATGGTACATGGATGATGTGGGCGGCGCTGCTTCATGTAATGAAGAGGACCTCCGTCAGTTCCTCGAGTTTGCCTCCCCGTTCCACCCGGATCTTGAGTATACATAGTTGGTTTAAACAGACTAACTTCCTTTCCTGAATATCTGCATGAAGTCTCAGGGTAATCGCATAGCCATTTCTATACATTACAAAGCCACGGATAGCCATTCTTACCTCAACTACAGTTCATCCCTTCCTCACAGCTGCAAGTCATCCATACCTTATAGTCAGTTTCTCAGACTGCGCAAGATTTGTAGTGATGACTCTGACTTCGACATCGAGGCAGCAAGAACTTGGAGACCTTTTGTGCAGCACGCGGATATCCGAATGACCTCATTAGAAGGTGAAGGGAACGAGCATCGACCATATCAAAGGGCTGAACTTTTGAAGAGTGACGCTGCAAGCAACATCACAAATGATAGAGTACCATTTGTCACCACCTTTCACCCCAGGAACCTTGTTGCCGAGAAAATCATCTCAAGGAAATTTTCGCGAGGATAGCACGACAAGAAACATCTTTAATAAGCCACCATTGAAGGCTTTCAGGCGTGCCAAGAATCTGAAGGATCTGCTACTCAGAAGCAGCCTACTTCGAAACCTGCCACAGCAACCACCAGGTACCCTCCCTTCTAACAGGACCGTTTGCCGCACATGTCCCCATGTGAATTCATCATCCACAATCACAACCCCAAAACGACATGTTAACATCACGGAACATTTTTCCTGCATCACGGAACACATGGTTTATTGCCTGTCTTGCACGAAATGTCCATCGACAGTTTATATTGGAGAGACTAGACGCAGGTTGGCGGACCGCTTTTGAGAACACCGCAGAGATGTGATCAACGGAAGGAATGACCTTCCGGTACCTGCCCACTTCAGGTCAACAAACCACACACTGGAGGACATGAAGGTCGCGGTATTGAAGGCAGGCTACAATTGTAGCTAACCCCTTGCATACGATCGGCGCGCGGGAAATTTGAATTGACCAATCAGGATTCAGCAGGCGGGAAAAACTTTACTATCCTGACGTCAATGTAAGTTTACAGGAAAGGCATTGAAGCAAGGCAACTTTTGTCGCTGGAGATGGCACTAAATGTTCACGAAAAGGGATTTACAATTGTCAAAACCCTATCAGTTCTTAAAATGTGAAAAATATGAAGAAGTTTGTGTCTTCAAGCTTCTAATTTGGCGCCAAATCTGAGTCGCCGGCGTCCGCATGGCAACTCGCTCGTAGTTCGTGTAGTGTCGCCAGGTACGGTAATAGTTGTCTCATTTTGAACAAAATATATTGTTTCTTGTCAAACTAAACCCGGAATTCTCGAGTTAACTATTAGAAGAAGCCAAAGCAACTTTAGCATTGTCTCTATTTTTGTTACCTGCGAAGAAAAAGGCTATTATCGTGTCGTCTCGGTAGGGCAGCTAAGTTTTGACTGCTGCTCGTACTGCGGGCTCAGCCTCCGTATGCAGGGCCAGGACTATAGAAAGAAGCAGGAGATGAGGCTGATATTTAAATGTGGAACTATGGGTCCTAGT